>RJWJ010005038.1:0-71123 GCA_004363605.1 Indri indri | reverse complement strand
GGGCAAAAGAGTGAGACTCTGTCTCAAAAAAAAAAAGAGAAAAAAAAAAGAAATAGGATCTAGAACAGAAGATTTTTAAAACAAAATTTGCATCCTGTTTTTCCAAAAATAAGATGGTTAAAATCCCTTTGGGTTGTCATGAAATTTTCATTGTTTTTATTTTATTTTATTTTTTTTTTTGAGACAGTCTCACTCTGTTACCCGGGCTAGAGTGCCGTGGCGTCAGCCTAGCTCACAGCAACCTCAAACTCCTGGGCTCAAGCAGTCCTCCTGCCTCAGCCTCCCAAGTAGCTGGGACTACAGGCATGCGCCACCATGCCCGGCTAATTTTTTTATATATATATTTTTAGTTGTCCAGCTAATTTCTTTCTATATTTTTAGTAGAGACGGGGTCTCGCTCTTGCTCAGGCTGGTCTCGAACTCCTGAGCTCAAATGATCCGCCCGCCTCGGCCACCCAGAGTGCTAGGATTACAGGCGTGAGCCACCATGCCCAGCCGAAATTTTCATTATTAAGTGGTAAATTTTATGGTTTGTAATTCAAAAGTCAGAGGAACCACTTTTCAAACCTAAAATTCACATTTTTTCTATTCATTTTGAAGTAGTCGGTTTTTTTTTCACTCTAGTCTGAAATTGTTAGCTGTCTTGCACATATCCTTACTACAATACAAAAAGTGAAAGTGTTTCTTTCCTGTTACACAATTCTTATGTAATTAAAACTAACAACTATTTCAGCCTAGTAATAATTGCTCAGTCATACCTCATAATATATTTGAAGAAAAATGTTCAAACTTTGATTTTCCTGTTTTTTATTTTACATATTTTTTAAGCTTTCAAAAAAGCAATCTGTAAGTGGCCCCGTTTTTTTCTGCTTGCATATGAATTAGAGCTTTAGGTTAAGTTTCATTTTGTGGTAACAATCTTACGGTGGCAAATTGTGGTTAATATCAAGTATGACCTTATTTGGTGACATAATTGGAGCGTTTTTCTTTTAAAGTTCAATTTGAGTGTTATGATTGTGAGCCTATCCTTCCTTATAAATAATACATTAAATACAAGTGTTTGCTTATATAATTGAAAGGATGAATAGAAATCATTTGCAGAAAGCAGCATAAACATTTTTTTTAGCCCATGTAATTTCAAAGACTGGCATTATCCTGATAAAAGCTTGGCTGTCTGTTTACCTGACTGTACATCTTCCAGTCATACAAAGCATGTTATTAAAAATTGACTAATTATGGAAGACACATTTATAGTTAATATGATGAATGTGATTTTAACAAATGAAGTTTGCCGGTTTGCCTATTACTGATTTTTGCTTTTTGCCCTAAATCTTAGTCTCTTAAGTGGCCACAGTTAAACTGAGAAAAGAGTGGTTTGCCCACATAGCACAAGCTCCACACTTGGACTCAGGAGTACTAGTGTAGGATACAATCAGGGTAGTGGTGAGGAAGCCAAGGTCTCCAGGGCCATTGCGGAGCCCTGCTTTCAAGCTATGCATTGCTGAGTGCCCCTTGGGGTCCCTCACCCAAACCTGTTTAGACCAGCAATCTGAGACTGTGGAAATATCTGCCATTTCCACTAGAAAGCCAAATGACTACATCGCTCAAAGCGTATTCTCTACTGATGACAAATCAGCAGCATTCTTACCTTTTTTGCCTTGTATGCATGCCTTTAAAATTAAAATAGGCAAGTCATGACTTTGATAAGCCTTTTAGTTAAATAACTTAATTTCAGATGCTGTGGGTTATACTTTTAAAGCAATTTTAATTGCATTTCATTATCTGCAGATATTTCATTACCACACAGATCACAGATTGAAGCAGAACTAAATTTATAGTAAGCAAACAAGAAAATATAATCTGTATAAAGCTCCAAAATATTAATACTGAGCTGTAAATTCTCTCTGAAACAGAAATGTTCAAATATTCGTGCTTATTAAAAAGTATTTTTTATGATGGCACAGAAAGTGAGTGCACGGATATCCCTTTTTAGGGAAACAAGGAATGTTTATTATCCAAGTTCACTGAGATGACGTATACAGATATCCATACAAAGAAATCACTTTTTGTTTGTTAATGAGCTTTGCAAAAAGAAGTCATCATAATAATTGTCAACTTATTTTTCATTCAGGCAAGTGCTCCAAAAAAACAGAAATGAACAAAAATATTTAATATGTTAGATTTTAAGCTCTATATCATATGTGATATTTTGGAAAATTATATTTTTAAGGTACATTTATATGTATTGTTACTTCTTTTACTAAATTATATGTTACAATTTATCTTCATCCTTTGGGCTATATAAAAGTCTTATTGTTAATACCATTGACGAAAGATACTTGCTCAATACATCTTTTATTACACTGTTTTTATTACATTTGCTTCAATTTTAAGCCCCTACACAAATTTGCCAGCTCTATTTACAGGCGATTCTTTCTGCTAAATTATTTGAAATTGCATTGTGTCTGCCTTTATTTGAACAAGTTAGTTTGGTGCATTTTCATAGCATCAGACAACACCTCTGACCCAAGTAATCAATAAACACATATATTCATTGATTCATTCACTCATTCATTCATTCATGTTTTTAAAAATCCATTTATCATGATTATTTGTCACAAATCGAGGTATGGTTGTATGTAGGTTTAGCACACTCTTTAAAGGAGCTATACCTTTGAGAGGCAAAGAATGATATTATCTATGTTTATAGAATAAATTTCTGCTGGAGTGGTAATGTTATTCATATTTAATTTTCTTTATAAAATACAAGGCCTTACTTCAGACTCACGACGTAGTGGCACATGAAGTTTACAGTGATGAAGCTTTGAGGGTCACACCTCCTCCCACCTCTCCCTACTTAAACGGTGATTCTCCAGAAAGTGCTAACGGAGACATGGATATGGAGAATGTGACCAGAGTTCGGCTGGTACAGTTCCAAAAGAACACGGATGAACCAATGGTGAGTAGGAAAAGAAAGTTTTCTGTATTCTCATAAAATCCCATCATGAGTTAGATCAGTTAACTTCAACCTATACTACTACAAGGTGGGGAAGGAAGGAGGACAATGGATAGTTTTAAAGAAATTATTTTCCAGATCTTCAATTCCCCCTGCCCTTCTTTCCTAGAATTGTTCTGCCTGGCACCATATCTTAGGCACGCTGGTTCTCTCTCTCACCTCTCCTTTCACAATTGCTCTTCAACCAAAACAGAGAGACAGAGAGAGAGAGAGAATACTGATACATTACTCCAGAGTGTAAAAACCTCTGGGGCAGCAAACAGCAAAGAAAGGGACAATTTGAAATATTGGTATTGGTGTTGAGGCTATTATTGCAGTAATACAGGGGAGAGATGATGGAACTCTGAACTAGAGGGACGGATGTAAGAAATAATGAAAGAGTAAAATCAGAAAGCCTTAATGGATTAACAGTGGGGACTGAGGAAGAAGCAAGGATCAAGGACAACCCTTAAGCTTTAGGTTTGTACAATTGAATGGGAACATTGGACAAGTTCCAAGTTTGGAGGAGAAATCATATCTTTAGGGGAAAAAAATTCAAACTTATGCATTCATATCTTTTCCCAGAGCATATAAAAGGGATATAGAAAAACAAATTACCTACTTTAAAAAGTTGCCCAGTTTCCTTCCAGATTAAAGGAAGAGGTACAGAGCAGTGATTCTGTGACCATGATTTCCAGAGAGCCCTCAGCTCTAGACATTTCTGGTCATAATTCTCATTTACTGTATACTGTTGCTGGTTAGACAATGGTGCAGCAGACAGGGAACATGCAGATCACCTCACCCTTTCTGGTGCTCTCCAGGCAACCGTTTCTCTTAAGAGCACAGGGAATAGCAGCTTTTGGGTGCCTTGGGCAAATCACTTCATGTCAGTGGGCCTCAGTTGACTCAATCTCTAAATATATAGTTGACTAAAAGAGCCCCAAGATCCCACCTAGCTTTAAAAGTCTAATATTTCATTCACTCATTTAGCAAATATTTGTTAAATCCCTACTAAGTACAAATCACTGTATTAGATGCCAGTGATTTAGTGGTAGATAAGACATGGCCCCTTCTTGAAGCTCATGTTCCACAGGGCTAGCTACATTAAGCAAGTAAATTTGCAGCTTAGCACAGTTTGTTTGACAAGCCCAGTTTTGACAGAGCTGGGAAGGAAAGAAGGCTATGTCAGAGAGGCAGGAAGAAGGGGTGATGTTCAGCCAAGCAAAGCAGACAAGAAGGTGAAAGGGATTACAAAAAGGAGGCCCCAAAGTGTCCTATGATCATCATGTTCTGAAGCAGCCCAACCTTTCGTGTGAAGGCTGACTACATAGAAACTTAGACCGAGTAAAAGCAGAAAACTACGTCCCCGATGGGCATACTTGCAGCCCTGACTTAACGCATTATAAGCATCATGACAAAAACATTTGTACCCCCTTAATATTTGAAATTAAAAAAAAAGAACACTACATCCCTGAGTTACTTTTTCAGAAAGTATAAAGTAGATTTGAGTCTCCCCTAAAAGTCTCCTTCAAAAAGCCCTTCTCTCTTCTGTCTTCTGTGATCCTAGTGAAGGTTTATTTCTTCTCTTTTTGACTGGTTGCCATGAAAACAGGAATTATTTTGTGTAAAATATAAAATATGCATTTTCAATAATAGAGTACAATTCTCTATTATATTTAATACAGCTTTATTTGCTTAGTTGTCTTACTCAAAGCATTATATTACTGTGCAGGATATTCCTATATGACCTTTTTTGCTTTTTGAACCCTCTGTAATATGTCCGTTCCCCAAAGTGATACACTCCCATTATACCCTGTGTGTTCCCATTCATAGCATCATACTTGTAATTATTTATTGATTGGGATTCCCATAGTTGCAAATGACAAAGACCAAACTTGAACTAGCTTACACAATAGGGAAAAGGCTTATATAAACAAGGAAAGGCCAGGAGTTTAACACCGCCCCCACTTCAAGCTGATAGGTTTGGGAGTAGACGCCTGACCCAAGCTGGGCCAGTCCCTTCCCTGGAATTTATGAACTTTGGAACAGAGAGAACATGAGTCAATTTCTCTCTACAGAAAAATGTTTGGGGCAGACAGAATAATAAATATTAACTATAGTTGGTTTGAGGCAAACTTTTCCTAGCCATGAGAGACCCTTCCTGTCTCATTTACTTCCGTGCCTAGCAGAGTGCCTGCCTCATAATAGATTCACATTAACGTCAGTCGAATGTATACAATGAATCTTTTAGTTTCAAGTGGAGGACCTCTATTATACTATCATTTCCCTTATGAAATTAGATTTGACTTAACATTAATTTACAGCATTTTTTCAGGAACACTCCTCTTAGTAACCATACAAGTTGATTGAACGTACAAGTTGGAAATGAAACCTGAACATTACAAGTGGATGTTGGAACTATAAGTTTTGATAAACCAATTTTTCACATCATTCACCTACCACTTCTGAAAACTGCAAAGTAGGAACCATGCAAAGTTATATTTTATGGAATGTCCAAGTTAAGTTAGAGTATAAAGTCTCAGATATTTTTATGAAGCTTTCTGTCAGAGTGTTATTCTCCAATGAAAAAGAAAAAGCTGAGTCCCTACCCTTCACCATCCGAAATTCAAGGCCTCTTTCACTGAGGGAGCTTGTTTAAAAGCACAGATTTCTGGGCTCCATTCCAGGCCTCCTAAATCTAAATCTAAAGAATAGGTTTATGAGTCAGCATTATTTAAAAGTTCCCCACATGATTCTCAGGATCAGCCAGGTCTAGTGCAAAAATATGTTTATGAATACTTGTTTTTTAATAGTGAATAACTGGAAAACAAAAAGTAATCTACTCTGTGGAATAGTATTCTGGCATTAAATATGACTATAGAACTTTCACTTCTGGCCAAGCTGAAGTAACGGACACCAGATTTACCCTCTCATCTGAAACAACCAAAAATATAAAAAACACAAAATTACGTGAAAGAACAGTTTTCAAGACATTAGACATCAAGCATCAAAGAACAGTGATCCCTAAGAGAAGGGAAACAAACAAGGTGACCCCTATGAATACCCTGTCTTACTACCTTAAGAGATTTTCCAGGCCACAGCATTAAGAGGGGGAACTGAGGCAGACCAGGCAGACTCCCTGAATTGAGGAGACATCTGAGAGTCTGGGGGGAACAAGGCAACTAGAGTTCATGGGACAGAGTACTGAAAAGGAGAGAGCTGCACAGAGAGAGAATCTCAGAGATCTGTAGAGGGCCTCTCTTAAGTATTCAGCAGAGAATCAATCAGCATGTGTATGAGAGGAAACTACGCAAAGCTGAGGAGAAAACCATCCAAAAAGATTGGAAGGAACAGTGTCCTACACTCACTACCTGTTTCCACCAGCCAGACTGAAAAAATTCCTCATTCATGGGACATTACTTAGAATGCTCAGGAAGGTCTTGCCTTAATAACGTGGAGTAATTAGCCCCAGACTGAGAATTGCTCCACACCTGCCTAACAAATCATGAAAACAAGCCCCAAAGGATCAAACTAGTTCCAGGCAACTGATCTATATCTCAGAACAAAGCTTAAGAACTTATAGGACTACAAAAACATCAAGCATGCAACAAGGTAAAAGTCACAATGTCTGACATCTAATCAAATATTACTAGGCATGTAAAGAGACAGGAAAGTGTGATCTGTAGTGTGGAGAATTATCAGAAATGACACAGATATTAGAATTAGCAGGAAAATACACTATGGGATTAATGGAAGATTAGACATTTCAGGAAAAAATTGTGAACTTGACATAGCAATAGAAACTCTCCAAAATGAAACACACAGAGGAAAAGAATTTTAAAAAATGAAAAGAACATCACTGAGCTTTGGGACAACTTCAGGTAGCCTAATATGTGGTTAATTGGAATCTGTGAAGAAGAGAGAGAAGAAGAAGAAGAAGAAATATTTGAAAAAATAATGACTGAAGACATTCCAAACTTGATAAAAACTATAAACCCACAGATCCAAGAACTGTGGCGAACCCCAAGCACAAGAAACATGAAGAAAACAATATCAAGGCACATCATAATCAAACTGCTTGGAACCTGTAAAAAACAGAAAATCTTAAAAACAGAGCAAAAAAAGAGGAAATGTTACATACAAAGGGACAAAGATAAGGATAACATCAGTATCTTATCAGAAACAGACCAAACAAGGATAACAATATCTTTAAAGTACTTTTAAAAATTCTCAATTTAGAATTCTAAACCCAGAAAAGGTATCTTTCAAAACAAAGGCAAAATAAAAACGTTTTCAGACATACCAAAGCTGAAAGAATTCAGCAGACCCACACTATAAGAAATATTAAAGTGTATTCTTCAGACAGAAGGAAAATAATAGATGGAAGTCTGAATCTACAAAAAGGGAATAAAGAGCACTGAAAATGGTAACTACATGGGTAAAGCTCTTTTTCTTATCACTTAAATTTCTTTCAAAGATACTTGTCAGTTTAAACAAAAATAACAATGTGTTTTGGGGTTTATGGCATATGTAAGAGTAAAATACATGACAACAATAGTACAAAGGTCAGGAGGAAAGAAATAATATACTATTATAAGGTTCTTTAATTATATGTGAATTGGTATACTGTCATTTGAAGATACACTGATAAGTTAAAGATATATGTGATAAGCCCTAATGCAACCACTAAAATGACAAAACAAAGAGTTATAGCTAATAGGAACACAGGAGAGAAAACAGAATAAAAAATAAATTAATACAAAAAAAAGAAAAAGAAGAAAAAGAGAACATATAACAAGTGGAATAAATAGAAGTCAAATAACAAGAAGATATATTTATGCCAAACTGTATCAATGATCATATTAAATGTAAATAGTCTAAATTCCCCAATTAAAAAGTAGAGGTTGTCAGATTGGATAAAAAGCAAGATCCAATTATATACTATCTGCAAGAACTACACTTTATACATAAAGACAAATAGTTTTAAAGTAAAAGGATGGAAAAAGATATGCCATGGTAACATTAATCAAAAGGAATCTGGAGTGGCTATATTAATAACAAAGCGTATTCTCAGACCACAATAGGATTAAATTAGAAATGAATAACAGAAAGAAAAATCCCCAAATACTTGAAAACTAAATAACACAGTTCTGAATTACTCATGGATAAAAGAAATCAAAAGTGAAATTAAAAAATATTTTGAAGTAAATGAAAATGAACCACAACAGGCCGGACGCGGTGGCTCACACCTGTAATCCTAGCACTCTGGGAGGCCGAGGCGGGAGGATGGCTCAAGGAAGGTCAGGAGTTCGAGACCAGCCTGAGCAAGAGCGAGACCCCTGTCTCTACTAAAAAATAGAAAGAAATGATCTGGACAACTAAAAATATATATATAGAAAAAATTAGCCGGGTATGGTGGTGCATGCCTGTAGTCCCAGCTACTCAGGAGGCTGAGGCAGGAGGATCGCCTGAGCCCAGGAGTTTGAGGTTGCTGTGAGCTAGGCTGACTCCACGGCACTCTAGCCCGGGCAACAGAGTGAGACTCTGTCTCAAAAAAAAAAAGAAAATGAACCACAACAAATCAGAATTTGTGGGATGCCACTTGCTTTTGGAAAACACTCCTCAAACTGTGCTTTCCTCTAAACTCTACAACAATCAACACGGGAAACTTCTGTGACCAAATGTGGGGTTTTTCCCACACACACCAAGCAACAGATACCAGCTGAGCATCTTCTAATTCAATTACGACACTCCAACACTATCTACCTGGAGATAGTGTCAGGTCCCACGGGTTGAGGGCTCATTTCCCAAGACTGATTTCTCCTCCTCACCAGTTGCAAGTCCAGGCCTTGGGAACTTCTGACCGACTGGCTTCAAATTGGTCTTCCCACGACCTGGGCACAGAGTTTCCATGCCCTCCCCGGGTGCATCAGCTTTCAGGAGCCTCCTTGTGTTTGGCTATCTGGAAGTTCTCCAAATCCTCTTGGGTTTTTATGGAGGTTTCATTACATAGGCATGATTGGCAATGATGTAGAAAGGTGATTGGACAAAAAGCACATGATCTAAACCCAGCAAGGCCCGTCTGTTCAGCATTCTTTCCTCCAGGGTATGGGGTAGGACCCTCTCCAGAATGAGGGTCTTTTGACCCACAATCAGATTAGAGTCCTGCCTTGGGCAGGTAAAAGGAGGACAAGAGAAGGTCAGAAAGAAATTCCGTTTCCTGAGACCTGCTCCTGAGGCCAACATCATAACAAGGACTAGGGGAGTTATGAGCCAGGGACTGTGGACAAAAACATACACACACACACACACATATACATACATACATATATCATAACACCATACCACTAAAGCAGTACTTAGGGAGAAATATATACCACTAAACACCTGTATTAGAAAAGAAGAGGCCGGGTGTGGTGGTTCACGCCTGTAATCCTAGCACTCTGGGAGGCCGAGGCGGGAGGATAGTTTGAGCTCAGGAGTTCGAGACCAGCCTGAGCAAGAGCGAGACCCCGTCTCTGCTAAAAATAGAAATAAATTGGCTGGAGAAACCTTAAGAAACTAGAATCAAAAGGAGTAAATTAAACCCAAAGTGAATAGAAGAAATAATGGACATCAAAGTAGAAATTAATGAAATAGAAAACAAAAAACTGATAGAGTATCAGTAAAACAAAAATAGTTTTCCTTTGAGAAGATCAGACTGATCAGGGAAAATGCACAATCAGAGGGAAAAAAGAGGGCACAAATTACCAACATCAGGCATGAGAGAAGTGGCAGAATCTGCAGATATAAAAAGGATAATAAGGAAATAAGATAAACAGATTTATGCTAATAAATTCAACAACTTAGATAAAATGGAAACATTCCTTGGAAGACAGAAACTACAAAAGCTCATTTAAGAAAGAATAAACTGAATTGCCCTATACTATTTAAAAATTGAATTTGTAGTTAAAAACCATCCCTCAAATAAAACTCCAGGACAAGACAGCTTCACTGGAGAATTCTACCAAACATATAATAGAGAAGTAATGCCAATTCTGTATAAACTCTTCCCAAACCATTGAAAAAGAAGGAATTTTTCCCAACTCATTTTTTTTTTTTTTGAGACAGAGTCTTGCTCTGTCACCCTGGGTAGAGTGCAGTGGCATCATCATAGCTCACAGCAACCTCAAACTCCTGGGCTGAAGCAATCCTCTGCCTCAGCCTCCCAAGTAGCTGGGACTACAGGTGCGTGCCACCATGCCTGGCTAATTTTTCTATTTTTAGTAGAGATGGGGTCTCGCTTTTGCTCAGGCTGATCTCAAACTCCTGAGCTCAAGCAATCCTTCTGCCTCAGCTTCCCAGAGTGCTAGGATTACAGGTCTGAGCCAACGTGTCCAGCCCCAATTCATTCTATAAAGCCAGCATTACCCTAATATCAAAACCAGATGAAGACATTACAAGGAAACTACAGACTAGTAGTCCTTATGAATATACATGCAAAAATTCTAAACAGCATTTTAGAAAAACAAACCCAACAATATATGAAAAAGTTAATATGCGCTCACTTCACTAAAATATGAACAATACAGAAAATATTAGCATGTCCAGGCATGGTGGCTCTCACCTGTAATCCCAGCTACTCAGGAGGCTGAGGCAGGAGAATTGCTTGAGGCCAGGAGTTGGAGACCAGCCTGGGCAACATAGCAAGACCTCTGTTTCTTAAAAAAAAAAAAAAAGGAAAAATAAAATATTATCGTGACCTTTGTACCTCCATATAGGGTAATACACAAATGCCTGAAGTGTTCCATATCTTTAAAAGAGAAGAACATATTATGACCAAATGGGGATTAACCCAGGAATACAGCTTTACTTATAATAGCCAAAAAAAAAACCAATTTAGTGGGTGAATGGATAAACAATCTGGTATGTCCATACAGTGGAATGCTATTCAGCAAGAACAAAGAATGAACTATTAATACATGCAGCAGTATGGTGGAATCTCAAAATAATTATGCTGAGTTTAAAAAAAGCAACAAAAAGGAGTACACACCACGATTCCATTTATGGACAGTGCAAACAAATCTATAGTCAGC
Source organism: Indri indri (assembly GCA_004363605.1). Lineage (NCBI taxonomy): Eukaryota > Metazoa > Chordata > Mammalia > Primates > Indriidae > Indri > Indri indri. The sequence goes on along the minus strand of RJWJ010005038.1, from coordinate 60,053 downwards.
AAAAGCTCACTCTCTGTCAGCTTTTTGACTGATCAGCAACTATCAGGTTTTTGACCAGCATATCGGTGGTTGCTTGGGAATGTGGTGGGTAAGACAGAGGGATGGGAGTAAATTACCAATGAACATGAGGAAACTTTTGGTGGTGATGAATATATTCATTATCCTGATTGTAATGATAGTTTCAAATTATCAAATTGTATACTTTAAATATGTGTCTGTCAATTATACATCAATAAAAACTGGTTTTATTTATTTATGTTTTAGAGACAGAGTCTCATTCTGTTGCCCAAGCTAGAATGCAGTGACACAATCAAAGCTCACTGCAGCCTCGAACTTCTGGGCTCAAGCGATCCTCCCACCTCAGCCTCCTGAGTAGCTGGGACTACAGGCGCACGCTACCATGCTCAGCTAAATTTTTAAAAAATTTTTGTGGAGACAGGATCTTGCTATGTTGCTCAGGCTTGTCTCAAACTCCTGGCCTCAAGCAGTCCTCCTGCCTCGACCTCCCAAAGTGCTGGGATTATAGGCATCAGCCACTACACCCAGCCAAAAACTATTTTAAAAAAATAATTGGAACACAGGCACATAGAATGATATAATGGATATTGGAGACTCAAGAATGGGGAGGGTGGAAGGGGGAGATAAGGGATGAAAAATTACCTATGGGGTACAGTGGACACTATTCGGGTGATGTGTACACTAAAAGCCAAGACTTAACTACTATGTGATATATACAGGTAACGGAATTCAATTTTTACCCCATAAATCCATTAAAATAAAAAAATAATAATTGACAATATGAAAAATAGAGCAACATGGAAAGTAATCATATTATAATTAGAAGATTAAAAAGCACTATATAAAATATATGTATACTATTAATATAACAATAAAAATACCAAAAATAGTATTACTGTCATGGAGCTGTTTTGTGTGTGGAGGGTAATGGCTGGTCTTCTCCATTTTCCAAATTTTCTTTAATGTTTTCTAACTTTTGTAATTGAAATTATTTATGGCAAAATTACGAATACTGAAAGATACGCTCTCTCGTAGTAATTCTTCTTTTACTGAACTTTTTTTTTTTTTTACAGGGAATCACTCTAAAAATGAATGAGCTAAATCACTGTATCGTTGCAAGAATTATGCATGGGGGCATGATTCACAGGCAAGGTAAGTTTCATATGTATTTCTTTCTTTGCCTTCCTTAACTTTTTCTCCTGTAGCCTAGTCAAGAAAGTGTTTTCTATGATCCATATAAAAGATAGGTTTGTTATCTTTGATTTCAATCACTGTTGGCCTCCATTGGTTGGTTCTTGTTATCTGCACATGCTCCAGCATATAGATAATGAAGGGAGGGTACGTTAGAGTTCCGTTGGCTGGAGCATCTCTGGATCATTGTTAGATTGTGACTTATTAGAGACCATGGGAGATAAAGCAAAGTATCACATCGGGTCGCAGGATGTAGAGGAGACATCTATTCTGGAATATTTGATATAGATATAAAGTTAAATAACAGTTTAAGAATTGCTTTCTCATTCAGGAATAAGATATGCTATTTGTAAATGAGGACACGCAGTTAGATGAATAATAATACAAAAATTAAATGGTAAGATAAGAGATGTCAAATTGATTAAATTCTTAATACCTGCTACAGTAAGTGCTGTTATTCTATGGAGGGAATTCACTAAGAACTGAAGTAGACGAAGAATGATTTTTTAAGAAAGTGTAACTTCAGTTAACTCTCAAGGATGGACAGGGTTTGGACGTGTAGATTTAGGCTTTTTTTTTTTTTTTGAAAGGACCGAGTTATATGCACTAGTATTCAGAAGATGCTCCAAAAATGATTCTCCTGGCAGACTCCTTTTCTTTGAGAGAGGGTTATTGTTGTACTTGACACCTCTTTCCTTACCCCCAGAGAACAAGAAGTAACACCCTACGCATTTTAGTGCCTTATTCCCCTTGAGAGATGACCACTGTGTACACATGATAGTGTCTGGCATCACTGCTGCTTTCAGGGGCTGGTCTTTATAGACATAGAGAGTACACAGCATTCCCCAAGAAGATGTTCAGTCTTAGATTCCAGTATGTATTTTTTGTTTGTTATTTTTAATAATTTGCTATATATTCGGTAAAATCATAAGATCATTCTTTCTTTAAACTCTCTTTGTTACATTACTGCATTTGCTAGGACCTATAGTCTTTAATGGAAGTGGTGTAGTAGACATCCTTGTTCTGTTCCTGTTTTTAAAAGGAATCTTTTCAATGTTTCCCCATTAAGAATAGTACAGACCTTTTATTAGGGCTAAGAAAGTTCCCTTGTATTCTTAGTTGCTGAGCATTTTAATTGTGATTGGGTTTTGGATTAAATCAAACACTTTTTCTGCATCTGCTGTGGTGATCATTAATTTTTATCACCTTTGCATTTCTCAGATAAACCCAGCTTAGTCATTGTGTATTATCTTGTTTTACGTACTGCTCTATTCTGTGTGCTAGTGTTTTGTTTAGGATTTTGTTATTTACATTTTTGAGTGACACTGGCCTGTAGTTAATTTCCCTTTCTTGTACTTCTCTGTCTGGTTTTAGTTTCAAAGTTATGTTAGCCTCATAGAATGACTTGGAAAGCATTCCTTCTTTGATGCTCTGCAAGACTTTCTATAATATGGAAATGATTCATACCTTGAAAGTTTGACAGAACTTGCCTATAAAAATATCAGGGCCTGATGTTTTAGCTTTGTTTTTTTACAACTGCTTCAATTTCTTTTACATTTATAAGGCCATCTAAGCTTTTTATTTCTTGAGTGAGTTTTGGTAAATTACATTTTCCTACAATATCTAAGTTTTTACATATTATTGTAGAAAGCTTCTTCATAGTATTCTCTTAACTTTTTATTCTCTGCCTTCTCTATAATTATGTCCTCTGTTCGTTCCTAATATTGTTTATTTGTGCCTTCTCTTTTTTCTCTTGATCAGCCTTGCCAGAGGTTTGTTCAAAAATGTACTTTGGGTTTTGCTCATTCTCTCCATTGTATGTTTATTTTCTATTTCATTATTTTATAACCTAATTTTTATTACCTCCTTCCTTCTATTGGTTTTGGCTAACTTCTTAAATTAAACACAGAGTTCATTTATTTCCAGTCTTTCTTCTTTTCTAATATATACATTTAAGTCTAAAATCTCCCTCTAAGTACTGTTTTATCTGTATCTTACCAGTTTTGATATGAAGCATTTTTATTGTAATTCAGTTCTAAGTATTTTTACATTTCTATTAATAATATTTTTCATTGACCTATAAGTTCTTTAGAAGTGTTTTTTGCATTCCACATTTAAAGGGGTTTTCTACATATCTTTTTATAATTTACTTCTAACTTAATTGCATTGTGGTCAGAGAATGTGGGCTGTATGACACCATTTCTTTGAGGTTTGTTGAGACTTGCTTTATGATATAGCATTTTAATCATTTTTGTACATGGTCCATGTGTACTTGAGAAGAATTTTTATTCTTTATCTCTTGCAGAGTTTCCTAGATGATGATTGGCTTGGAGTTGTTATTTTTGCTCAAATCTTCTATATCTTGACTAATTTTTTGTCTGTTTAACCTGTCAATAATTGTTAAAATATCCCATTATGGTAGAATTTTTCAATTTCTACTCATAGATCTCTCCATTTTGTCTTATATATTTGAAGCTGTTTTATTAGGTACATAGAAGTACCTAGTGACCACTTCTCGTCTTAATATTTTCTAGTTAAAATCTATTTTAGCTAGCATTAATATAATTATTCCAGCTTGATTTTAGTATTTGCTAGCATGTCTTTTTCTGTCCTTTTATTTCCAGTTATTCTGTGCTTGTAAGCTTTAGTGTGTCTCTTTTAAACATTTCCAAAGCTGAGTGTTTCATTTTTTAATGTACACTGATGATCTCTATCTTTTAATGGATCGATCCATTAATATTTATTGTGATGATTTCTATCATCTGGCTTTTTAATTTATTTTTATTCCATTTTTTAATTGATCTTCTTGTTCATATTTCTGTTCCATTTTTTCCCCACTAGTAGTTTAGAATTTCTGCACCTTATTTCTATTTTTTCGTGGTTTCCTTGAAATTTTATTATCTATATTTAACTTTGAATATACTAAAGTTACAGGATCTTAATCCCATTCCCAGACAATACAAAGACATTGGAACACTAAATTCTATCACACTCCTGATTTATATGCTCTTCCTTTGCCCAGTGTTCTGGTTCTGTCCTGTTTTAAATCCATAAATTTGAAATTAGTTTTAAAATATATGGTCATTTTTGTTTGATTTGTATAAATTTTTATGATTTCATTTGCTCACCATTCCTTCTTGCATCTCAGACCATTCTTCGGGGAGCATTGTTTGATATTGAGAAGGCTGATGTCATTACAGTTTCTCTTGCTTTGTAGGTGATTTGTCCTTTCTGGATGTTTGAAGATCTTTGTCTTTGATGTTCTATAGTTTCACTATCTCTCAGCATGGACTTCTTTTTATTTATCCTATTCTTTCTGAATATGTGCAATCATGTTTTCATCAATTCAAGAAAATTTGCCACCATGTTCTTTCAAACATTGCCTCTTCTCCGTCTCTCTATTCTCTCTTTCTGAACTCCAGTTAAATGTATTAGACATTTCTCCCATATATCTTAATATCTTTTTCATATATTCTTTTTATTTTTTGTTTCCTTTTTTCCTTATTTCTCTGGCATATGTTCTAGATAACTTTTTGGTTATATCTTCCAGTTCACTGAAACTCTCTTCAGCCAGATTTGAACTCTTGTTTAACTAATCCATTCATTAGCTTATATCACCAGTTATATATACATATTTTTATAAGTACTAGTCATTTGTTTTTATTTTTATTTTCAGACCTGTCTGCTCACACCTGACAGTCTCTTATTGCATGCTTATCCTTGCAACTGAGTTCTTTATTTTTTTCTAACTTTTAACATGTAGCTATTTTATATTGTATATTGGACCATTCCAGTATTTATCATCCTTAAGGATCTAAATCTGTATGTGCTGTTTCTGGTGACTCTCACACATATTAGCTTGCCTTATTATTTGTTTGGTGATCTTTGATTGTGAACTCTTTGCTTGTTCTAATCAGGGGAAGTCCTGTGGGCCTAAACTGAGAACACTTGCCTCCAGAAAGGGTTTGTTCTTTGTTCTACCAGTTGCCATGAGGTGCCCACTGATCTAGGTCTTGGCTCCCTACAGGGTCCTAGGATCAGCTTTCTAGCTTGCTATTGGCCCAGCACATAGACTCCAGCTAGCAGGCATCGCTACTCTGGCATTCAGCCTTCCCACTAGTTCACCTCATCCTTAGTTTGCCACTACCCTGGATCCAGCTCACAGGGTCCTTTTGTATCGAGGGGAGAGTGGAGATGAAAGTGGGAAGGGTTCTTAGAGATTTGTACTCCTTGTGTGAGCCCAGTAACACTTCAAGAGGTGTGCCCTAGGCAGGATATGATTGTGAGAAAGGCTCTGAGTGCCTAATCAGCCATGTTGGAAGCAAAAGTCACTCAATTTTTATTTCATTTTTTATTATGTTAATTTTTTTGCAGTGAGGGGTGAGGTAGGGGACTATTATGTTAATTTTTAAACATACATAGAAAAAATAGTGCGGTGAGTTCAAGTAGAGAAAAGTAAAGAGCATAGTGCAGTGATCGCCCGTGTACCCATAACCCACCTATAATTATCGTTACTCACGGCCACACCAGTTTGTTCTCTATTTGTCCAACTGCCCATGCCCCCGGATTATTCTGACACAAACCTCAGGCATTTTATCATTTTATTCATACATGTCTTAGTATGTACCTCCAAAAGATACTGTAATGAAGCCAGGCCAGTGTGTAAACATGTGCACAATTTATAAATAAGGAAGCAAAATTATAAATAACATTCTAAACATTGGTTCTTGGTCACTTTTTCCAGTTGAAGTATTATGGGATGCTGAAATGCCTACCAAAGTATTATTAAAAGATTAAATTATGTTTAATATAAGTTCAGTGTTATGTCGATATCACAATTCTTAGAAAACTGACAACCTTTATATCATATTTGGTAAATAATAATAATAGCAGCAAACAATGACATGGTGCTTAGCATGTGCCAAGAACACGTGTGCCTTCTACATGTATTAAATTCATTTAGTCCTCAAAACAATCCTATGAGATGAATATCATTTTACACATGTGAAAACTGAGGTGTGGAGAGTTTCGGTAACTTACCCAAGGTCTTATAGCTAGTGAGTGAGGAAGCTAGGATTTGAACCCAGACAGTCCGGACTGAACCCAGAAGCCATACTTTTAAACCACTGTACACACCACCTCTCTCAGAAAAATAAACAGATTTCCATGGCCATCCATCAAAACTCTGCCTTCCACAAGTAGACATATCTGTTTTGGCAGGTTTACTATATGAGTTATTTAATAAATAATTCTGCTGCAGCCAAACTTGCACTTGTTTCTGAAATATTGGCCTTCAATATTCAACTTAATTTTAAAAAATTACATTGCTGCCTCTGCATTTTATTACTGTAAAAACACATCATTTCATGCTTATAATTTTGTGTAATTTCTCAGGTACACTTCATGTTGGCGATGAAATTCGAGAAATCAATGGCATCAGTGTGGCTAACCAAACAGTGGAACAGCTACAAAAAATGCTTGTAAGTAAATGAAAGTTTTTCTTTTTCTAAAATTGACTTTTAGTTTGTTAGCTAGTTTTTTTTTACACACAAAGGAGGGGTATTCTTTTGTAATGAGAGTATTTCTCGTACTGTAATTTGTGCGGACTTGAATTTACACAACATTCATAAAACTGACAACTAGGAAAATGTTTATATGGAATGGATTTCGGAAACATTTTGCCTGTCTTTAGCAGTATAGGCTCTAACACTCTCCTTCCATTCTTTACCTCCTGTGTCTTACTGAGCAGATGGTTAAAGAAAACCTTCTCAGTGTGTGTACATGGGAACTGGTCTCTCACTGACCTCAACTCTCCTGACATCAGCAATGTCAGAAACCTCTTTCCTGTTTAGCTGAGTCATAGCCAGCTGTAGTGGATTTCTCTACAGCACAGAGGGGAAGAAAGTCACCGTAAACCAGGCCATTTTTGACCATACGTATCTAACATCTGTGTTAGATATTAGATATTAGATTAAACCCAAATTAGGCTTTGGGCTTAAAAAAAAAGCAAAATGATGGACCTTTGCCTATGTTCATTATCATAGCGAGCAGAGGAAGTGTTTTGGAACTCGGGTCCCTCATCCCACTGCAGTGTGGCAGCCCTCATATTATGAATGCCTATTAAGTATGCAGGAAGCACCACAGACTCACTACAATAAAAATAAAGCCAAAATTAATAAGTAAAAAGCAATTTTTGTGGAATGGGCCATTATAATACAGCATACTAAATATAATTTTTATGTAATTACTTAGTCTATTATCTAGTTCAATTTATATTCACTTTTGAAAGGCATGTCACTTAGAGAGTTCTGTATTCACGTCTATAAAAAGGTAGTATCGGAGGTCCATGAGACCACTGCTTTATCAACAGGGCAATCAGCCTTGACTTTGCTGGGCTTTGCCCAGAAAATTCCTCTACTGTAAAGCTAGACCACTCAGTTCCCTGCTGTATAACCTAAGTTTCATTTTAGGACTGTGTACTCTCAGATGGCTTGCACTAACTACCCCCACGCTTTGAGTGGTTCCTTACATGGTTTTAAGTGCAACATCGGTTTGTAAGAGAACTCTCCTTTTTTTTTTTTTCCTCCAGAGGGAAATGCGGGGGAGTATTACCTTCAAGATCGTGCCAAGTTACCGCACTCAGTCTTCGTCCTGTGAGGTAATGAGGCTAACAAACCACCCCCATCTCCTCTGAGTTCTTAACTAACTGTCTGCTGATGGCTGAATGTTTTGCTTTCTGGGAAATTGTTTCTGCCTGTGCTGTTAGATCACTGCACACCAATTTTACAACAAAGATAACGGAACAGAGTAGGTCCCATCCACCTACTCAGCCCTGCTTCCATGTGGATCTCCTTAGCACTTGAGCTTTTTGCAGGCTGAAATCTAAGCAAAATATAGAGAAGCTACAAACAATGACATAAGGATTAATTTTTTTTAAAAAAAAGAGTCTCTGAGGGGAAAATAATAAAGATCATAATTGCAATAATATTTCCAGGAAGTACATTCACTTCTCTTATTAAGAAATCACACAGATAGTTCTTCTTTCCAAGAATCTCAGAAGTGATCTATTCCTATTGAGATAGAGTTTGTTCAAGTAATTGTGACAGGTATCTAGATGGATATTAAGTCTGTGATGAATTGATAATTGACTTTACTAGAGGGATATAGGCTTTTGCAACCTTTTGTAAAATTGTTTAAATTTGGAAATGTTATGTGATTTGTAAACAAATAAGTTTTCTAGAGTAATACAACCCCAAAGTTTCCTTCTTAAAATAGTTTTGTCCTATAGAAATTGTAGTTCTTCCAACCTGTATTATTCAGTTTTATGTTGGTTATTAAATGAGATTCAAAAATCTATTCTTTTTATATTAGAAATATAAACTGGCATAAATGGTATCATTATTTGGTCATTGCACATTCAGCTTGAGTACTGCTTATTAAAGCTTGTTCTTTCATGTGTATCTTCGAAGTACGTGTACATCAATATGAAGTACACATTTCCTAAAGTTAATTTTTAAGACTGATGGGTAATTTATTGGATTTGTACTTAGAAGAGTTTGAGGGAGAAATTGTAATACTTCTTCTGGTCTCCAGTGATGCTGTAAATTTCACAAGAAAAATCAGAGGCTTCGTATTTTTTTTCTAAACCTATTCAAGATATGTATAAGAATTTGTAGTTTTCTGGGAGGCCGAGGCAGGTGGATTGCTCAAGGTCAGGAGTTTGAGACCAGCCTGAGCAAGAGTGAGACCCCGCCTCTACCAAAAATAGAAAGAAATTAATTGGACAGCTAAAAATATATATAGAAAAAATTAGCCAGGCATGGCGGCGCATGCCTGTAGTCCCAGCTACTCGGGAGGCTGAGACAGTAGGATTGCTCAAGCCCAGGAGTTTGAGGTTGCTGTGAGCTAGGCTGGCCACGGCACTCGCCCCAGGCAAGACAGTGAGACTCTGTCTCAAAAAAAAAAAAAAAAAAAAAAAAAGAATTTGTAGTTTTGTCAAGTGTATTTTTAGTGAGCTGTAGCAATTGGGATTTCCGTTATATCGGGCCTTGAGCTCCTCTTGGTGGCTTTATATGGAACTTCAATTAATAGCGTATTTCAAAAGAAAATACAGAACTGCTTCTGCTCCACGATTTAGATAATTGAAATTTGTTACCTAGAGCACGAACCTTTCTGGAAAAGAGAGAATGTCACATGTATATTTTATGTAAATAATTTTAATATTCTAAAAATCACAGATGTTCCTTATATCATTTCTTATCTGTGGAAGAAATTTAGTCAGTACAATTGATGTTTGTCTTTTTGGCTAACTAACCAAAAAATACTGTTAGTTATTGACATAACATAAGTATCTCTTTTGTTTTTTAAGTGGTTGAATTAGTTTTGGGGTGGAACCAGTATTATACATGTGAATTCTATACTTTCGAGTAAGAAGAACTCCCCCCCCACCCCTTATGTTCTTCACCTTTGAATAGTAGAAAAAATAATGATGCTCCCCTCCTAGCTCCACCTAACCTTTTTGACCCTCCTGTGCCCTGGCAGAATTCAAGCATATGGTTGGACTCTTTCCAGCCAGGGCAATGCTTTCCAAAGAAAGACTCTCTGGCCACCTGCATTTGCATTCCCCAGGCCCTTGGTAAAAGAGTGGACCCCTCTGCCCCTCACCATGGCCCTACTGACTTGAGGCTCCGACGGTGGCACCTGGAGATTAATCTTGCTTACTAACATTTGAGAACACTCCTCTAAGGGATCCCATTACCTTTAAGGCTAACAAGTTTCAGAAATTTTCTTTGAATCATCTAGAATGAACAAATGTCTTTTGAGCACATTTCAAAGGCTTAAAAGAACTCTACTAAAGCAAAAATTGGAAAATACTTATTTTCTTCCTCTCCTTATTCTTAATGGTAAAGTTGATTTGGACACTAAGGGACCTGGAAAAGAGTGTGTATAGAATAGTAGAAAGAGTGCAATCCAGGAGTGTGGATATAGGGAGAGTGGCTGTGGCTCCTCGGATCTTTGCCAGAAGCGTGATATTGTTATAGGCTGGGGATTTTCGTTTTAATCAATCTGCTAAAATGATCTTAAGGAACAAAGAATTATTCTCTAGTAGATATCTCTCTTACCCTTATTGGTAATATTTATTCTAGAAAGATTCTAAGGTGATTACAACATGTGAAGTCTTTTTCTTAGGTTCATTTCTCTTCAAATTGAGTCATTCAGTAATTCTTGACACTGAGGTACCTAATATTAAATACTTTTCAAAGCAAATCTTTAATAAAAATTAAGCAGCTGGACTCTTTGGCACAATAATTTTATAGTAATATTTGTCATCTTATGATACTTGATAGGGTTTTAATATCAAGGCACTCTTCTGGGTCTCATGAAAAGAAAGCAAAGGTTATAGAATGTTAGGGACAGGAAAGAAATAGTTAATGAATGGCACAGTCATCACAGTATGTGAATCTTCAAATTGCAAAATTTTTTTCATACTTCTGTGAAATCATGCAAGTAAGTCAGAATGACACCTTTACAGCTCAAACCTCAAAGGAAATGGTTTCAGACGGTGGTTGTAACTGTTGATGTAAATATCTCTGTGTTTCTGTGCTGGTGTTCTGTGTTAATGAACCTTGTGTCTTATTTCAGAGAGATTCCCCCTCCACTTCCAGACAGTCCCCAGCTAATGGTCATAGCAGCACTAACAATTCTGTTTCGGTAAGAACTCTAGCTCCACACAGCCAAGTGTGACAATTTTGTTGGTGCTCACCTGCCATGAGTGTTCTAGTTACATGTGTTCAGTGGAAATACTGTCTTCTGCCGATATACAAGGCTACTACAGCTGCAATGCAGTATACTCCTGGAAAATCTTTTTCAACATTTCCTTCTCATTAAAACCCCTTTAATTAGTTAAATCTGAAGAAATATAGTTCAAGACTGCTTTGGTCATTCCAAAAATATTTCTATACCACCCCACTAGTATGTATGACTTTGCTTAAACCTATGCAAAAGTTGTAAATGGAAATTTGTTTAAATTTCTAAGTATTTAATTTGAGAAAGATAAAGAAATGTAAGGATTTTGCAGAGTAGGCATCTGGGTATTCTTGGGCTTTGTAGTTTTCTATTGAGTGATATCAGCAACGTGTTTTAGTTTCCGCTATCTAAGTTTACGAATTGGTGTGCCCTCTGTTATTGTGGTACGTGCACATATTTTTGTGAATTATAAGCCTTGCCTGGATATGAAAAGCAAAAGGAACTGGCTTCAAACTGCACTTAAGCCACGCTGTTATCACATCTTTAACACAAAGTACTTAATACATTTGACTTAAACTTGGAATTTTACATTTTTTCAGAACTACCCATTTTGGAATATAGAAAGAATTGTTTTTAATTTATTTAAACAAATGGAAGCACTTATAGGTGCAGGTTTGCAATATTTTGAGGTAACCAAATCTTCTCTAAGTCACTGTTACTGCTGTTCATCACCCAGTTGAAATTATTGAGAGTTCTAATAATGCAGCAGTATTCATATTCCTCTATCCTGACTTAATTTGCCCTTTAAGAATATATCAACTTTTTTATCAGGTAAAATTGTAAATAATTTAGAGATCATCTCAAATGGAATGATATTCTATTAGTAAGAGAAATTATGGAAGAAAATTGTGTATGATTTTATTTTCAACTTTAAAATAGGCTACCAAAGGAATTCATTTGTAACAGTTAACAATTAATACTTTTAAGATGGTGAAAAGCCATATAGCCATTGAGTTTTTCAAAATCTAAATGGTTACAATGCCTAAGTTGAAAAGGGCAACAGCTCTTTTTATTTTGGGGTGTTTTTTTTAATAGGCTATTTCACACGCAGTGGCTTTTGTGTTGAAGATGCTGAGTTGTTTCTTAAGAACACATTTTCTCTCTGCTTAAACTTACCTGCTTTCTTCAGCTTGCTGCTAAATGGCCTGGGTTTGATTTTTTGGATAACTCAACATTTCTGAGAAATGGAATAATGTATATCATCTCTTTACAACTTAAATCTAGCTCATTTTTTTAACCATATTGTAACAGAACACACAAATTACCTTGTACTCTTGAAAAGTAAATGAAAATTTTTCTCCTGGGTTGGCTTTATTCTGCAGGACTTGCCATCAACTACCCAACCAAAAGGACGACAGGTGAATAGATATCCTCTATAGAAACTTCTCTAAACTGAGCTGCCAATAGCCAAGCCTTTATTAACCCTTTCCATCCCATAATGTCTGCATTTTAGACCATAACATTTGAGCATTGAGAGCTTGTACCATTTCATTTTAACACATTACACATGACTAATACTCTATAAAGATTTTTTTCCTCACATCTTTGTAGCTGTGATGGTTATTGTAATTTCAACCTGATAATTTTGTGTTGATGGTTAAGAATTCAGCCTTCAGAGGTCTTATGGGTGGAAAAGAATTTAAAGGTTACAAAATTCTTAGAATTCTAAGAATAACTGAAAAGTACATATTGATGAATATTTTTAAGCAATAATTTTCTGAAGTTGAAAGCTTTTTCTTCAATTTGTATTTGCGTGTCTATTTCTAAAAGCCATTTGCAATGAAAAATAAGAAAAAAAACATAAATATCTTGGCTTTATCTCCTGATGTGCCTATATTAGTTCAAACGTGAAAAGTTAAGTGCTGCCTAACACTAACAAGTAACTTTCAGATTGCCAGCACTTTAAAGATATAGATTTTAGGTACAAATGCAGAGACTTGTTAATTTTATAGGCTGGATTGCTGAAAATAAACAGAAAAATCACACAATGGTTCCAAAGCCTTCAGGTTGGTTTTACAGTGACTTAAACATTAATATTTAAATTTAATTTCAAGAGATAGAATTTTTATGAGATTTTATCCTAAAATGTAGTATTAAAAAGTAATCAGATTCAGAGTTAAGATTTGCATAAGTTAGCACCTGATAGAATTCACCCACAGTTTAGTCTTAAGACTGCATGATTGATGCAACATTGGATATACAGTATCTTATTTTAAAGCATTTAGAAATCTAGTAATTCATAAAATGTTGCTATGATAACCCTTTGTATGCTAATCTGCTTCTTAAGTAAATTCACATATCATAAAACTCAGAGCCTTGAACTATGCATGTCTTCAAGCTCTGTGCTGATTTCAAGTATTACATTGGCAAAGCTAGAGTTCAAATTTATTTTTATTCTCTCAGAAGAATAACATAGAAATATAACACCTAAATCCTTTTTTAAAAATAAAACTATTTTTTAAAACTTTTTTATAAAATTGTTTGAGTTACATTTAAGTTTATCAGCAGTGTGTAGACACACTGCCAGTTGTCATGTAAAGGCATTTTACAGCAAGATACCAACCCAGAGTTCTTGCTAGTTTTATATTGTGTGCTGCTTTAGGGTTAAAACCTAGCCTGACTGCTAGGATTTATGGCTTAAGGGCTGCCACATGGTCATGACAACTTAGCTGTAACACCAACATAACCAGTGCAAGTTTAAAAAATCATAGGCATACTTTTCTATAATTATAGGCCTATTCTGTTATAATAAAGGCATAAATTACATCCATATTTTTATCAAATAAGTATTTCAAGTGTTCCTTCCAAATAAAAACAGCAAACTTTTAAACCTGTATACATCAAACTATTGTTTCTAGTGGTAGAAGTTTTTCGTGTCATATTTCCACGCATCATTTTCTGCTTTCACCATCTGATGTCCTGTTTGTATTGTAAGTGTTGGTGTGTGGTTGTTTAATTAAAGCTAACTGTTTTCTTTCACATCACTATGGCATCCTTTCTTACAAACTCCTGTTTTATAGATCTATGTAAGAGCACAATTTGAATACGATCCAGCCAAGGATGACCTCATCCCCTGCAAAGAAGCTGGCATTCGATTCAGAGTTGGTGACATCATCCAGATTATTAGTAAGGATGATCACAATTGGTGGCAGGGTAAACTGGAAAACTCCAAAAATGGAACCGCAGGTCTCATTCCTTCTCCTGAACTTCAGGAATGGTATGTTTTTGTTGTATTGCTTTGTTTTGTAATAAAAACGAAGCCCTGCCTATCCATTTTTCAACTTTATATTATTTTTCTAGTACAAAACCTATTTGATATATTCAAACAGGTTTTGCTTTAGTAGCCAAACAAAATTCAAATTAGTCATCCAAGAACTATAAATCCTCAGCATCCAGGGAGATCCTAGTTACAGAGTCAGGGCTTCGTTTTATGTGAAGGGAAGGAAGGCCTGGAGAGAGGTTGAGTGACTAGCCTTGGGTCAATCATGGTCTCACAGCAGAGCCCTCCATTTCTATATGACGTTGCCATCCTCTGAGAATGGCATTTTTAAATAACATACCTTTTCCTCGCCACACTACATATTTTCATGCCCATCCCACTGCATCACCAGCAAAAAACTTGGATGCCATGATTCAGTGTCACTCAGGATATTTGAAGATAAACTGTGTTTCACCATTAGAAGAAAAGGGCAGTCAGAAGCTTCATTCTTTACCTTTCCTCCTTTAAAAATACCTTTTCTGCTAGGAAGTTTAATCTCTGAAAGCAGGCTGAAGTCAGACAGGGATTTTAGACAATATTTTAGCTGGGAGAAAAGGAGTCACAGATCACTATTTATTTTGATAAAAATCTATTTCTGCTATCATTGTTACAATGTGCTTTAGCTGAACTATTAATATTTTTCATAAAATGTTGATGGTCTTACCTTTGTTAGTATTAATACTTGGGCAATATACTAGAATGTATCTAGTACAAAATAGATTAAGTTAATGTCTGAGTTTTGTTTCACGTAACAAAAAATAACAACCCTTAGGCATTCTGCCAGTTCCCCCCCCCCCGCCAAATACTTGAGCCCACCTAAAAGAGACCAAAGACATTGAGTCCGTAGACATTTCTAACTTCTTTTTCACCCATTTTTCTCCCTAATTGAGAGGTTTCTCAGTTAATCTCTTTTGCTCGATGACCTCTTTCAGTTATCCCATGTTTCTCAAAAATATTCATAAATTTAGAACGTTGGAGCTGATGAGGACTTCAGACACCATCATTTTACACATAAGGAAACATGAGCCCAAACAGAGAAGCAGCAGCCTTCCATCTGGCATTGTCTTTCAGTCTGATCTTCAAGAAGCAGTTTAAGCATAAGCAGGAGGAAAGCAATTTCTAAGTCTTTTTGATGATGATGCCATTGTGCTGCTACTGATACTTACATTTTACAAAATGTCATCTTGAATGTTGCCATGTGAGCATTTATTGAAAATAATTATGTATTATAGATTCCAGACGTCTTCTCCCTAGTCGAATCATCTATGTAAATCATTTTCACTCATATCCAGAACTCTGAATCCTCTGGAGGAATCCTAAGAAATGGAAGTGCAAAAAGTAAATTTATTTCCTGTTTCCTGTAATGGTAGACTAGGTTATTTGGGTCAATCTTCCGGCTGAAAAAAATGAAAGTGCTGCAGAAAATACGGGTTTTAAAATGACCTTGAAAGCATTGAAGACCTGAAAAGATATTAGGGAGCTCAGTGACCAATTTTTATATGAAAGCCTTTGATCAGAGTGATAAACAGAATATTATAGTATCAAATTGGCCCATTTTGCTAGGAGGGCATTTGTTATTACTGAACGCTTCTGTGCCAGAGGACCAAAGTTAAGATCTAAAGCCTGTACAAGTTGGAGAATCTGTTAGGAGACCCTCCTCATTGTTAGGAGTGCAAAAGGAGAGCCCTCCAAGTTAAGAAGAAGCCAATAAGCATGCCCTTGCTCCCCTACAACACCAGGGAACTGTAGAGAAAGCTGCCTTGTCACTGAGCAAAGCAAAATACCAGAGGAAAGGGAGAACAAACTTCCCCTGAAGAAATTACGGCCACCAGTCCACCTTGAATGGATTTGCACCCATGTACACATAGCTTGAGGCAGCCAGGGAAACTCAAGCCATACATTTGATTTGAAGTGTCCCCTTTGTTTACTAATAGTTCCAGATATCTGGTATAAACTGTTAACTAAAAAAAGTTAACAAGGTTTATACTTTGGAAAAAAGAGAGCTTTATTTCTCATAAAGGATAGCAGCCTGTTGGGTGGCCATTCCAGCAGGTTGGGAAGCAGAGCCCTGGCCTGAAGCCAGGCACATGTGCTTCAAAGAAGAGACAAAAGGGAATAGGATTTTATACTGAGCAGGGTGGTCAAATATACATATTCAACAAGCTATAGGAGGGGTCATAAATATTTATGAACAGAAATCATACTCATGTAGCTGTGCTTTTACGCACCCATCCTGTCATGCTCGGAACTCAGTTTTAAGGTGTTTCTGGGGTCCCCTTGGCCGAGAGGGGTCCGTTCAGTTAGCAGAGGGCTTAGGATTTCCTTTTTAGTTCACAAAACAAAAAGAAAGTCTCTGAAGAACACTTTTATCCTAACCCCCATAACCTCATCCTAACCCCCTACACAAACATTTTCCAGGGCAGTGACCAGCAAGTCAAAATCACCAGGTGCACAGGGAAAACAAGTGAGGCTCAACAGAAATGACAGCAGAAACAAACCCAAGCCCACTACATACGTTGGAATTAAGAGAGGAAGATTTTAAAACTCACTCACCAGATTTAAAAAAATAAATAATAAGCTTATAAAATATCTTCAGGGAGCAGAAAAGTTTTTAAAATGGCATAGCAGATTTGAAAAAGAACCAAATGCAGTAGTAAAATTAAAATCTCAGTGGTCACACACCTATTAGAACAGCTAAAACTTTTTTAAAAATTTCAGCAGTGAGTAAATAGGTAAACAAATTCTGGTACGTCTGTACAATGGAATGCCACTTAGCAATAAAAAGGAACAAACTATTGATATATGCAACAGTATAGATGAAGCTCAAAATTATTATGCTGAGTGAAACAAGCCAGGCAAAGAAGAGAACATACTATATGATTTCATGTATATAAACTTCCAGAAAATGCAAACTAATCCATAGTAACAGTGGTTGCCTGGGGATAGGGGTGGAGGAAGGAAGGGATTACAGAGGGGCATGAAGGAACTACAGGACTAATGAAAATAATTTTCTCAATTATAGTGATAATTTCATGGGATATATACCTGTGTCAAAACTGATGAAATTGTATAACTTAAATATGTTCAGTTTATTGTCAAAAAAGATTGAAGTATTACAGTAAAGTTGCAAAAAGTATAGAGGGAGAAAGGGATTCTAATTGGGATGATGAGGAAGAGGCCCACTGGGCAGTATGTCCCTCAACACCTGAGTAGAACTTTGGGGGCATAGGAAGCCATTCCTGGCTGAGGGGAAAGATCAATTTCCCTTTGTTGGGAAACTAAACTGGTCTCTAGAATGTCAGTGAACATACAATACTGACAAGAAAGATTTGAAACAATACTATCAGCCAGACCTGAAAGCTTTGTTCAAATGTATTGCTACCAAGTCACATTTTTCAAACCCTCTAGATGGGAAATCAATGTTTTTGGACCCAGATGCCTTACTGTAGACACATTAATCTAGTCCTTTGACATATTTTGGGGACCTAAATCTATCATCCCTTGTCTACAAGATCCTCACCCAGGTCATCAGTAAAATGTTAAACATGTATTTGAAATTTCCCTCCAGGTTGACCTTAACCCTGATGTGGTTTCTGTGCACTTACTGAGCCAAAAGAAATAACATGTATTTTCTGAGTGGCTGGCAAAAATCAGTTTCATTCCTCTATCATCACACTGCATGTGACCACACCACAAATTTTTACTGAGAACTTGTTATTTTTATATTTTAAGCTTAAAAACATTTATCATAAGATACTCTGTACATTGTAATATAAGCTTCACCAGGGCAGGATTTTGTCTCTTTTAACCTGTCAAAAAATTCCTCAGTTCTTTCTGTGTTTCCAAAGATCCTATGCCTCATAGAAGATGTAGTTCTGACTTACAACACATATTGACTTGTACCAGAAGAATTCCCAAAGCAAACCAATTTTCAGCCTCCTCTGTATACCACCTAGGTAATACATGGAGATTGACTTTGATGCTGTCATTGAGGGTTCACAGTATTTTCCAATAAATATTATAATGTAATATCTTCCCCCAAACAAAAATAAATAAGTAAAAACCTCAATGAATAAGAGAGGGTAAGAGACGTGGAAGACAATCTCTTTAAGAAAATAGAAAATAATACTTCCCAATTCATTTTATGATGCCAGCATTACCCTGATACCAAAATTAAAGCAATTCAAGAAAAGCAAACTACATACCAATATCCATCATGAACATATTAAAAGATGTAAAAATCCTCAGCAAAATATTAGCAAATCGAATCCAGCAATGTATAAAAAAAATAATACATCATAACCCAGTGGAGTTTGTACTGGGAATGCGTAACTGATTCAACATTTGAAAACCAATCAATCTGATCTACCATATCAACAGGCTAAAGAAGAAAATCCACATGATCATATCAATAGATGCAGAAAAAGCATTTGGTAAAATTCAACATCCAATCATAATTAAAACTCTCACAAACTATGAGTTGAAGGGGACTTCCTTAACCCAATAAAGGACATCTACGGCAAGCATACAATTAACCTTATTGGAAAGGGAAAAAATTTGCAAATAATATGATTTTATGTGTAGAAATTCAAAGGAATCTGTAGATAACCAATTAGATTTAATAGCAAGGTTTAGCAAGATTGCTGATAGAAAATCAATATACAAAGGTCAATTATATTTCTATTTACCAGCCACAAACAGAAAATAAAACTTTTAAAAGATACCATATATAACACCACCCACAGAACCACAATACTGCAAGATATTCTTGCAAAAAAAAAAAATAGAACCTGAATCTGATTTGGCCTCTAGATTAATTACCTACTGGCAGGAAATGCAAAGGACAGAGGGGTATGCTGAAGATACCATAGATTGTACCTACAGAAACTGCAGGACAAACAACCAGTTTCTACAACAAATAACTTGCAAGAATAGAGAGAGGAAAAGAGAGGGAACCTATATGTTTCAAAGAGATTTAAGACTATTTAAGGAGGAAATGATACACTCTTGGATTTGTTCCAAGATAATCTAGGGATGGGTAAGGTATAAATAAAATAAGCTATGAGTAATTATCAAAGCTGGGTTGTAGCTACCTGGAGTTCATTATACTATATTCTTGTATATGTTTGAAATTTTTATTATTAAAAAGTTTTTTTAAATACCATTTACAAAACTTTTTTGTTTTAAATCAACAACCTAGGAATAAATCTAACAAAGATGTTCAAGACATTTACAGGATAAATTATAAAATTTAGCCAGTGGCATGTGCCTGTAGTCCCAGCTACTAGGGCGGCTGAAGTGGGAGGATTGCTTGAGCCAGGAGTTGGAGGCCAGCCTGGGCAACCTAGCAAGACCCTGTCTCTAAAGGAACAAAATAATTAATTTTTAAAAACATATTGAAACATTTAAAAAGACATATTAAGTAACTGTAGAGACATACTATGTTCAAGAACTGGAAGACTCAGTATTGTAGAGATGTCTGTTCCTCCCAGATCGATTTCATGGATTCAATGCAATCTCAACCAAAATCCCAACAGTTTTGAAATTTACAAGCTAATGTTTTTTAAAGTTTACATGGAAATGCACAAGCCAGGAATAGCCAAGATGCTCTTGAAGAACAAGGAAGGATGTGTTGCTCCACCAGATACCAAGACATTATAAAACTACAATAGTTAAGATAATAAGATATGGGTTTAGAGATGCTCAAATAGACCACTGAAGAGAATAGAGAACCTAAAAACATTCCCATACATAAATAGATGCTTGATATATGACAGAAATAGCACTGCATAGCAGTGAGGAATGGACAGGCTTTTTAATAAGTCAAACTGGGACAATTGGGTATCCATTAGGAGGAAAAAAAGAAAAAGAACAGGACCCCTACCTCACAGCATAAGCAAAAATCAGTTCTAGTGCATTAAAAACCAAAATGTGAAAGACAAAACTATAAGCTTTGAGAAGGCAATATTGGAGAATATCTTCTGGGACAAGGAATTTTTTTGTTTGTTTTTTGTTTTTAAGACAGAGTCTCCCTCTGTCACCCTGGGTAGAGTGCACTGGCATCATCATAGCTCACTGCAATCTCAAACTGCTGGGCTCAAGGAATCCTCCTGCCTCAGCCTCCCAAGTAGCTGGGACTACAGGTGCACACCACCACACACAGCCAAATTTTTCTATTTTTGATAGAGACAGGGGCTCACTCTTGCTCAGGCTGGTCTTAAACTCCTGACCTCAAGTGATCTCCCTCCTCGGCCTCCCAGAGTACTAGGATTAGAGGAATGAGCCACCACACCCAGCCAAGGATGTATTTTTTATGATATCAAAATACTTCCCATTAAAAAAAAGATTGATAAATTTAACTAAATTAAAACTAATGTTATGTTCATCAAAAGATAACATTAAAAAGTTAAAAGGCAAGCCACAGAGTAGAAGAATGTAACTGCAATACATATAATCAACAAAGGTATAATATCTAGACTATATAAAGAATTTTCACAAATCAATGAGAAAGAAACAACTGTGTAGGAGGATGGTCAAAAGACTTGAACAGACACTTTGCAAAAGAGGAAATCCAATGGCCAATAAACATATGAAAAAATGCTCAATCTCATTAGTAATCAGTGAAATGTAAACTAAAAACACAGTGGTATTCCATTACTTATCCATGATGATGGCTAAAATTAAAGACCACTAATACCAAGTGTTAGCAAGGAAGTAGAAAAATAGGAACTCTCTTACAATGCTGGTGAGAGTATAAATCAGTACAACCTTGTGAGAAAATAACTTGACATTTACAATAGCACCGTATGGCATTCTGATGGTGATTTTGGACTCTCCTTGTATTTGACTCACTTGGGAACCCATGGTTGGCCCCCACAAGCAAAATTATTAAGAGAGTAAAATCTTCTGTGACAGTATCCTGAAACCAAGTATTTACTTAGATTAAACCTAAGGGAGTTTAATTTTTTTTTTAAGAGATGGGATCTTGCTGTGTTGCCCAAGGTAGCCTCAAACTCCGGGGTTCAAGCAATCCTCCTGCCTCAGCCTCCTCAGTAGGTGGTACTACAGGTGTGTGCCACTATGCTGAGCTAGAGAGCAACATTATCTCTGCTTATGTTACCAATGCTGGATACTATAATCAAGTAGAACAAAATTATAATTGTCTGATTGTGATTATAACTGAATTTAATCATAGCACACTTTTTCTATCTTAGACCAGAATCGCCATGTAGTAATAGTACCATTTGGTAAGCATCTACTGTGTGCCTGGTCCTATTTACATTTTTTGTTCTAATCCTTTACAACAGCCATCCAAGAGGCTCTGAGATGTTAAAGGCCTCGCCGATAGAATGTTCTATCTAAGATCATGGGCTCTGGTGCCAGACCTTCCCCACTGTCCCACTTACTAGCTGTGAGATTTGGGGCAAATTGCTTAACCTCACAGTCCTTCACTTCTCTCATCCATAAAATGGTGATGCAGTTCCCTGTGTTGTTAGAAATATTAAATGAATCAATACATGTAAAGTTCCTAGAAAAAGTACCTAACACTAAATGCTCAATACCAGCTAATGAGTGATAAAGCCAGGATTCAAACCAGGCCTGTCTTGACTCAAAATCCCATGATCATCCCACTGTATCTCACAGCCACATGTTTAGGCTTCTAATCTGTGTTATCAGTTAGTGTATGCTAAAGGAATACAGTGCCATTTTCATATAAGCCTGTACTTTTAAAGCATTTCTAGGAAATTGTCATGAAAAACAAAGAACAACAGGCTTTATTTGAATGATCTGAAAGGTTGTGATGAATATATTTATGATGCTTCATGTAAATTCTTCAAATGAATGATTCTTCTATTTTATCAGCACAAAACTATACATTAATTTTGTTGGTTTTTTTTCTTTCTTTGTGTACTAGGCGAGTAGCTTGCATTGCCATGGAGAAGACCAAACAGGAGCAGCAGGCCAGCTGTACTTGGTTTGGCAAGAAAAAGAAGCAGTACAAAGATAAATATTTGGCAAAGCACAATGCAGGTAGGGAAAAGTACAACTAGTTACCGAGGCTGGGTTAAGCATCTCCAAAACCTAAAGAAATACAACTTTTCAATTCAGTCTTCAGAGTTCTCTGTCCAAAGAAAACCATATGAAAATCTTCATCAACTTGCAAAACCTTTAAGAAACTCTTACCTCCAATTAATATGTTGGTTTATTTGCCAGATATCTTACAGAGCTATAATTTATAGGATGAAAATGCTATTTTGAAGTAGTATCCTCCGGAACTGAAAGAACCCAACATGTTAAGTCCTCCCCTGAGTGCTTGAGAGTTTGCTGAGTCACCAGGATTCTTACCTCCTTGGCTGGGATTGGTCTTGAGCAGATACCCTCCCTCCTGGCTCCTCTCTGGCCCTTGGGCATAACCCCATGGCAGATAATCTAAGGGCAAAGACGTTCTCTTATCAGAGAGCTGTGCTGCAATTGGTTCACTGGTTAGTTTGAAAGAGCACAGATGACATGGATGCTAACTTGGTTAGTCAGTTTCTGTGACTGGTTGTCTTCACTCACGGTATTTCCAGACCCCTAAAAGACCAAGGATATTACCTTGGCCCTCCCTTCATACTATGTATGTTTGTCTATATGGAAGCTTGTGTTTAAGTCAAAATGTTCACTTGTTTTGTTAAAAACTGAAATGAATACCAAAAAAGCATGATCTGTCGTTGCAATAGAATTCCCAGAAGATTCACAGGATGTAGCTTGAGCTAAAAGAAAATGCATCGTGATATACAGAGTGGGATTTACTTATTTTCAATAACTTCTTAATATGACTCCTTTTGTAAGGAACTTTTTCTGAGGAATTGAAAGCCCAGACATTGGCATTAGATTATTTCCCAAGGTTTCAGAAATAACTGCAAAAATCAAACATATGGCCAAAAAAACAAGTGAATCCAATCATACATGCCCGATGTGACAATATAATGTTTCTGACAAATACGAAATGCATTTTTCTCTGTAGAATGTTATGACATGCATTAGCATTAACTAGGAAAAATTATTTAGGAACTCTGAATTGTTCACTTCTCAATCAGAGATTAAAAGTAAACATTGTGAAATGTTGTATAGGCCAGGCACAGTGGCTCATGCCTGTAATCCCAGCACTTTGGGAGGTCAAGACAGGAAGATTACTTGAGCCCAGGAGTTTGAGCCTAGCCTGGGCAACATAGCGAGACCCCATCTCAACAAAAAATTAAAAAATTAGCCAGGCATGGTGACATGTGGCTATAGTCCCAGCTACTTGGGAGGCTGAGGCAGGAGGATCCTTCGAGCCCAGGAGTTCAAGGTTATAATGAGCTATGATCATGCTGCTGCACTCCAGCCTAGGAGACAGACTGAGACCCTATCTCTAAAAAAAAATAAAAAAGAAATGCTGTATAATGTGGAATGAATGTGAGTGGCCACATGGCTTAAGTTTAAATGGTTCAGTTAAATGAGGAGTCTTTCCCTTCACATTAGTTACATGGTACCACATTTTTATTTCTACTAATATGTATCATTTCTGATTATGTACTACTATAGAGCACTAGTCTCATAGAGCACTGGTCTCATAATGGCTTTTTTGGTTTTATAAAGGGAAGAAATATTTAAAGCAGACTAGTAGACATATGTAGTAACTATTAAGTAAATGCTCAAGTAGTTCTATTTGAAGAAATACACCGCAGAGCCGAGCGTGGTGGCACGCGCCTATAGTCCCAGCTACTCGGGAAGCTGAGGCAAGAGGATCGCTTGAGCCCAGGAGGTCAAGGCCAGCCTAGGCAATATAGTGAGACCCCATCTCTACAAAATAAAAATAAAAAAGAAACGTTGCTTAACACAAAATGTCAGTATTTGCTAAGTCTCCTTAGCAGTATTGCTAAGTCTCCTTAGTTGCCTTTATTTCCATCAGCTTCTAACAATCTAACACAATCAAACAGGCTCACAAGGTGATGTGTTGACATTATAAAAATATAAGAAATTTATACGTCTTACCTTGTAATTTTTATAACAGTGTTAAATGATACACATAGATGGCACTAAAATTAATTTAAGCCTAGAAAAGCAAAGAAACGGCTGGTTAAGGCTGTCAGTTCATTGTTAGTTTTATATTCTATCGACAGAGGGTGTGTAGACATGACTACTCAATTTGCCAATATTCTTTAATTCAGCTCTGAGGAAAAATAAGCAAATTCATTGAAATACTAGAATTCTCTAAATGCCGACAAAGAATCAATTTAAGAATTGTGCCAGGGAATCTGCATCCAATCTGACAGCCAATGTTTTCCATGGTTCACTTTTTCTGTTCTTTGGCCACCAGGTCATCACCGATCTTCTTCTGTTGTTCCCATTCTCTGATTCCTATTAGGTGATGCACAGTGGTCCTGCAAATGCACTTGTGAGCTTCACAGGCAGCCTTAGATAGGACCAGGAATTAGCACACCTGAGTAACCATACCACTTGGGCAAATCACTTAGTTCCTATGGGCCGCGAAACAAGGGAATTAGGTTAATCAATCAAGGAGATCTTCTCTAATGCTAAAATTCAGTGGATCTAAGGTTCTTTCATCACTGGGCCTGACAAATGGGTATCATTTAATGAGGCCAAGTATTCTCATACTGTCCCTTATGTCAGGTTTTAGCTCTCTGGTAAACATTGCCTATCAAGGTTGAAAGGTATTGCCTTCGATATAGAAGGCAGGAGCCTAATAGGAGTAGAATAGAATTGCTTTTCCCTCTGTCATTTGACATTACACCTCTTATCCCAAACCATTTACCTATCTAAGTTCTTGTAAACCTAAAACGAAGAAAGGTGGGGGCAGGGGGACCTACTGCCACCACTTTTTTATTATCATCAATATTTTCCTAACCAATGGTCTTCCAGGCATCAGAGCCTTCCTTGTCATGCTTAAGGGATTGTTCTATATATAAATATTTGTCGCTGTATATGAGGCCCTCCTTTGAAAGAAAGTCTGAGCTCCTTAGAAGGTCCCCTTAAGCGTCTTTGTAGAACTTTGTGTTTAGGCTTATTTGTGATTCTTGAGTCAGAATATATCGTTAGGGTTTTCTTGTCCACAAAATAATCACTCATGAGCTCTCCTGTATTCAGAAATACACTTACTCACAAAGCCTAATATTCCTTTATGCCACAATCTCTTCGGGTTTCTTCTACTTCATCAACCAGCTCTTCCACTTTGTTCATTAGAAAGTCTAGAATCATTTGCTTAGTACCACCTTTACATTACAAGAGATTAGCTTGTCAGGGAGCAAAGTCAGGTATTTTATCAGTTGTTCTGCTTTTAGCTATGATGAAAGTATATCCTAATTTGCAGAATTGCCCATATAAAGAATTGCTCTAAAATAGTAGAATACTATTAATATTAATCTCCATTGGTAAAGCAGGTGCTTTGAAAACTTGGAAATATCATAGTCTTTAATACCAAGAACTAGCCAGATGGGCTCATGGGCCACAGATCAAACTATATCTCTGAAGGGTTTTTCTGGCTTTTTCAGAAGTTGATTATAAAATACAGTATAATCTTTGTTCTTTCCATAGTACTCAGTAAATTAAAATAAAGGCCATATGTTTTGTTCCCTGCCTCAAATCTTTGAGAATTCATCATATATTGATGGTAAGATCTAAATCTTATCATCAAATTCTGAAGTTGTTTATACTTGTGGTACAAATGAAGGATGGGAACTTCGTCAATATCTGGAACGGATAGGAACAATAATACTAGATTAGTTATTTCCATTTCTGTCACCGGGAAATTCCACATACCTAGCTAAAGCAGAATTCTGTTCAAACTGTGTTGCCTGTATCTCACATCATAAAGTAGCAGCCTATGAGCTGAATTTGACCCATAAGTAAATTTTGTTCACACACACAGAGTGTTTAAAATAATTTTAATAAGTTATCACATTTGAAAGTCAGGCTATTTAGCGTAAAAATTTGGGTTTCAGACTTCCCTTGGAAGAACAGGGAATGTGGCAATACCGGGTCCACTTTCTCTCTTAGCAACTCTGGGCTGTTAATGTCCCCTTTGAATGGACACTCATTCTCCACCACCCACCATCCCCACCATTCTGTTTTTGCACCTGGCCCACTTCATTCAACCACATTAGCTGCCTGGCCACTGCAGACATTGAAGCGTGCACTCCTTGGCCCAATGCTGCCAGTGTACAATGCACTTTTTAATTGGATGTGTTTACAGTATTTGAAGATATCTGTAGCTTTTCCAACTGAGACAAGGATTCGATGTTAATGGCTCTTTTTATGGAAAAGATTCAACTGGAAAGTAATTACGTAAATACTTAAAAGAAGTGTCTGGAATGTTGAATAGCTTACCAGGAAATCAGGGTAATATGAGCAAACTATGCCAGACAGTATTTCTGAATCCTTGGGAATAGATTTGATTATGACGTGTGTATTTTTTTTTTACAGCAAATACATTCTCTGCAAGATATAAAAGACTTTTAGCCACATGCATTTGGTGCAAAAAGCATTGTGCTCCTAGAAGAACAGTACTCTATAGGCATTGAGATTCCTCAGTCCCAGGACTTCTAAAAGTCAGTTCTAGATCAAGTTACTAATGTAAACTTTTTTAAAAATTAGAAAGTATTCATTAATTTTTTTAAATGTTAGAGTCTTGAAATACCCTATTTATATACATACATATGAACATAGAGGATTTCTACAATACCGTCCATAAGTGTTTAAATTATGCTTAATACCACAAATTGGTACTGTTGACTTTAAAAAGTCGTTCTTCTTTTTTTGTCTTGAATCAAACAACTCTAAAGACAACAAAAAGTGGCCCATAACCTCATTGCCCTGTTGACATTTTTAAAAATATGATAATAGTAATAGGCACACAAAATTAGAAATTGCAAACAGTACAGCAAGGTACAAAGTGAAAAGCAAAAGGCTTCCACATCTACATTCTCTGAAGAGGGTTTCTTGTAACTATTCCCAGACAAAATTTCTATGCATATGCTAATATATAAATCCCACTGGCTTTTTTATAAGGACACTGTTAAATTTTTATTAAAATGAGTTTGTTTCTTAATGTGATTTATTTGCCTTGTGTTTAGAATATTGCATGATAAAGTTTATTTTGTGCATATTATACTTTTATTTTACTAATATATGAAAAGCCATATTTCAATGACCCCTGTACATTTTTCATGCTGTCTCACTCCCAATGGCCTCTGTGCATGTAAGTAACCTGTTGAATGACTATGCCTCTGTGTTTTTGACAGTTTCCTTTTATTGTCCTTTTTTTTAATCAGCAAGCAACTTAAAACTTTTAAAAGTTCAGCCTTTAAGTGTTCTCCTAATATTTCTTGTATCTCTTATTTTGAAATACCCTTTTTTATTGTTTCTCAACCCTCTGACCATGTGGTGATTTCATTTAGACTAGAGTAACCTCTTCATGCTACTCATTTATGGTTAAGATATTGATGTTTAACATATCTGTTCATTGTTTGTGGTGTTGATTGTTGATACCTAACTCATTCTTATGTGTTTAAAAAAAAATGGCAAGTCTTAATCTGATACGATTAGAGTTAGGACTCTGTAGAGGGGGAGGGATGTGTATACTATTTGGAAAGTTTGTGTCGTCATCTTGCTCTTTCGTGAGATGCTTGATTATTTTTATATAATAAATCATATCAGCTTGTTGACACACTTCTTTCATAAGGATACTTTTTCTTGGTGGAACTATCACTCAGAGAGCAATAGGTGTAGAAAGCAATGCCATCAGCACTCCTGCTTTTATTTTTGCAACTCTCATCACTCCATTGCTGCTGCAGACTAGCCAGCTCTACAACAGAGAGCCTCACGTTCATTTTAATTTCGTGAATCTGCACTTCTGAACACAGAAAACATTTCTTGGTTTTCAGCTGTTGCTAGAAAACATGCTTTAAGACTTAGTCAATCTTTATGGAATCAAGTTATCAAAAGAAAACAAATGCACAAATACCCGTTAATATGCACTAACCCTTTAATACATTGTATTTCTTTACTTATATATTTTGAGAATGATACTTTTTGTTTGTTTGTTTCTGATCTATTGCATTCTGGAGTATTTTATTTGACTTTTTTGGATTCTCTGCTACGAAGGACTGAGCTTATATTCACAATGATTTGGCCATATTGTTTCAGGGAGTAGAAGTTTCTCTTAATGATTTAACTGAAACATCCCAGATTCCTTTATTACACTATGGAATCAATTTTATTGGATTTATTTCAACCCCTCTAAAACCCAGGGTTTATTCAATATTCTTTTTTAAAAAAAGGAAACTTCAGTGTATAACTGACAGCATTTTAGTATGACCATGCAAAAAATATTACAGGAAATATAAACATGATTTTAGCCTTTTGTGAGAATTTTCAAATGTGTGTGAGAGTTGGACCATGTTGAACTTCAACAGGAATGGTCATCCACTCAGGAAAGTTTTGTACATTACTTGAAATTGTTTTTGTAATAATGTTAAGAGGCAGGTTTCAAAAAATACTTGCTGAAGTATTTCTTCTCAGTCTGTAATGATTAGAGAACCACCCCCTTGCAAAAGTTTCCAAGCTCAGACTCTGCTTCATGATTCTTTCCATCCTGTCCATCCTTATCTACCACACACAGGCTGCCCAAGTAATGGCTGACAGGGTTTCAGGCCCAGGGAAGCATGTTCTTCTACTTACATACCCAAGACTTTCCATTGAATGGATATCTGGATTACAATAAAACTTGTGAGATGCTCATTTAAAAGCTTGTGAAATAGTTACAGAACTTGACTTTGAAAGAATGTAGCATGTTACCTTCATCAACTCTGTTGAAAGAAAGAACCATGAAGTTAAAGACCAGCTGTCCATGCATTTCTCATCTATCTCTACCAGTGATCTGGCTGGCCCCTCTCTTGGTTAACTTTAGTTGCATTCATGCTGTATTCATGTTGGTCACTGTCTGTAGATTTTTTCTTTTTAGTATTGCTGATTTCTTAGAATTAGAAAAATATGAACAGCATGTGGTTTTGAATGAATTCATATGATTTGTTGGATACTGCATGAAAAGATATGCAGTATCTTTTAGAATTGGACTTTTATGCATGTGTTCAGCATATCTTTGGATGGCCCTGGTTCTAAAGTGCATTTTCATGGGCTTAAAAGTGAAATTTCCTCCCTAAAGTGTATAGACTTAAATTACATATAAGCCATATATCATAAGTTGGGTTCATATTTTTTAAGACATGGTTTTAATATAACTGTAGTTTTGCCAGTAAAATTGTAATTTACCTACATGAAATATTCATGCTGTAAATTGACCTTTCTTCTAAATCTTTGCATTTTAGTGTTTGATCAATTAGATCTTGTCACATATGAAGAAGTAGTAAAACTGCCAGCATTCAAAAGGAAAACACTAGTCTTATTAGGTAAGTTTGATTGTGTAAGTGGCTTGCTTCTGCTCACCTTCAAAACATTTTGTGAACATTATTAAGTGTTGTCAATTTTAACATTATTTTTAAAAAAATGACGTAGGTGCACATGGTGTTGGGAGAAGACACATAAAAAACACCCTCATCACAAAGCACCCGGATCGGTTTGCGTACCCTATTCCACGTAAGCAATGTCTCAATCTCTTTTCGTTATATTTTTTCTATCACTTTTTTAACCTTATAATATACATATTTTTTGATTATATAAGTGGTAACTGTTCATTGTAAGAAATCTATAAAATCTAAAAAAGAACAAAGAAAAAATGAGTTAACAATAATTCGAGCTCTATTTCCCCAATAATAGGTAATATAAATATTTTACTGCATACCTTTCTAGGCTTGTTTTAGTGCAAATATATATATAGTTTATGTGTGTGTGTTATGTTTGTGTATTTTTAATAAAACCAGGCTCATTCATTGTGTTTGTATCTTAATTTTTCTAACAGTATTTCATAAACACTACCTGGATGAATTATTCTTCAGAAAAACAAGTTTTAATAGTTGTATAATTTTGACTAATATGACAATATTTTCCTCAATCAGTATCTAAATTATGACTTCTTGTCACTTTTAAAACCCAATCAATGTGCTATCAGTTGTTTACTATAAAGAATTTCAAATCTGTAAGATTTTTAATTCCCTTATTTTCTATATCTTATTCTTAACCTCTTGTCCTCTTCATTTCCTTAACTGTAAATGCAGTAATTCTGGGGTTGTAATGAGAATTTGAGATCATGTGTGTGAAGCACTTAGCAGAGGGAGGATAAGTGGTCCATCTTACAACTATCATTTTATTATTATCATCATTATTCTAAAGTTTAAAATTTCAATCCTGAAAGCTTTCTAGCAGATAGAGCTCTGTTCAGGGCAGGAAGAGCTAAAGGAGAATGATTTCTGTTAAGAGCAACAGGAGAAAATGTGAAGATTGGCTCCATCCTATAGGGCCTTCAGATGCCTTCCTGAAGCAATGTCAACACCACTTACCGTTATCTGTACACCTCAGAGAGCCAGAAGGCTTCAGAAAACTACCCTCGGCCGGGCGCGGTGGTTCACGCCTGTAATCCTAGCACTCTGGGAGGCCGAGGCGGGAGGATCGCTCGAGGTCAGGAGTTCGAGACCAGCCTGGGCAAGAGCAAGACCCCCGTCTCTACTAAAAATAGAAAGAAATTAGCTGGACAGCTAAAAATATATAGAAAACATTAGCCGGGCATGGTGGTGCACACCTGTAGTCCCAGCTCCTCGGGAGGCTGAGGCAGGAGGATCGCTTGAGCCCAGGAGTTTGAGGTTGCTGTGAGCTAGGCTGACACCACAGCACTCTAGCCCGGGCAACAGAGCGAGACTCTGTCTCCAAAAAAAAAAAAAAAAAAAAAGCCAGAACCCTATCTGATTTACACAAGAAAAGAAGTTTACCAAATATCATTTCATTTGGTGCTACTGGCATTTTCTAGTTAAACACTTTAAAATGTTCTTTTAATTCCCCTTATGTCTAGATCATGAGTACAACAAATTCAGCTAACATTTAACTTCTTCTTGACCATGTAACAATTGAACTTCTATGTTATTAAGTGGCCGGTTAACCAGCTTGGTTTTAAAGCTTACCTTTGCTGATGTCAATCGTGTCTACTCTCTAAAATATTTGACCCCAGATGTGTATATAACATATGTTTAACTACCGAGATGACTGAAGATAGTACATCAATATATGATACCATTTCTTCAGCTTTTTATGTGCCTAGAAAAAGGGTTCCTCTTTAAAATGTCCACATTTTGACATTCATGAGCACTTGGCAGTTCTAATGGTCTAGCAGGAAAGGGGGAATTTCCTGTTGGTTTGGGCTCACGTACACAGCAAAGAGTAGCATAAATTTGTTCTTGCTCAAGAAAGGAAGCAAAGAGGAAAGGAGGAAATTGAAAGAAAGAGTAAGGGAGAATGGCAGGAAAGAAAGAGAAAAGAAAGGAAGGAAGGAAAAGGGGAGGAAGGAACAGAGAGAGAGAATTAAAACAAATGTTCTTGGATCATCTAGAAAAATTTAAAGTATGTTTTGCAGGATACGGGTCCTATTAGTATCCACAGAACTAGGGTTATTGGCATATACTTTAGTATACACATACTTAGGTGAGAGGTGGACAAACCTTTTCTGTAAAGGACCAGATAGTAAACATTTGAGGCTTTGAAGACCATATAGTCTCTGTCACAGCTACTCAGTTCTGCCATTGTAGTATGAAAGCAGCTGTAGACAATATGTAAACAAATGTGCATGGCTGTGTTTCAGCAAAACTTTATTTACAAGAACAAACAGTTCTTATACTTACATGAGCCAGTTTACCACCTCCTGGTTTAGGTGTTTCATAGTAATTATGGCCACATCTGGCTAAGGTCACTGTGTTTTCAATATGGTATGCCTTTTGCTGTATTCTAACATTCTCCTTTTGTAAGATGGTATAGACCAGCACTATCCTACAGAACTTTCTGTGATAATGACAGCATTCTATATCTGCACTGTCCAGTACAGTAGCCATTTGCCACATGTGGCTACTGAACCCTTGAAATGTGGCTGGTAAGAACTGAAATTTAAATTTTATTTAATTTTAGTTTATTTAAATTTAAGTAACCATGTGTAGTTTTCCATTTTTTTGTCCTCCTTTTTTCCTTCTGCTCAAGACCCAACTGCATTAAAGCATCCAATGACCCAATGTTAATCTTGGGTCATTTCTTCTCGGCTGGCCCATCAAGGGGATGAAATATACCTCACCTAAACTGAAAGATTCACCAAACCAAACAACCCACTGGCTGCTGTGGTCTGATGTACACAGATAAACGCGGTTTCTAGAATTTAGTTCTACAAAGCTACTGGGGGTGAGAACAGGGAATGTGCAACATACGCTAAAGAATCCACAGCTTTTAGGAAGAGATTGGGTCTCAGTAAGTCTATTGGAAACATAAGATCATCAGCTCAGCCTTTTTTTTTTTAATCTCAAATAACTTTTTATTTTATAGAATTGTCTCAAACATTATTAAAGTACATAAGACATTCTATTACATTTGACTATCTTTATACATCTTTATTTATCTATAGAGTATGGCTATCTTAAGCAAGCTATAAATTGCGTCTTAAAATCCTGACAGAAGGTTCATAAACTAGGCTAGTCCCTTGTCAGTTTCCTTGTTTCAGCTCAGCCTCTTAAGCCTCTTATGACATGTGACTTTGCAGATACAACCAGACCTCCAAAGAAAGATGAAGAAAATGGAAAGAATTATTACTTTGTATCTCATGACCAAATGATGCAAGACATCTCTAATAATGAGTACTTGGAGTATGGCAGCCACGAGGATGCCATGTATGGGACAAAACTGGAGACCATCCGGAAGATCCACGAGCAAGGGCTGATTGCGATACTGGACGTGGAGCCTCAGGTAATGCCTGGCCACCTCGAACTGCTAACATCCTGCCTGCATGTGGATAAGCTCAGATTCTGAAATCAAAAATGCCATCAGAAAGTCGTGGGTCACATAAGAATTTCATAAACAACAGGAAAGTATCGGTAATGAAGGCATCATGGGTTAATAGTTTAGAATGCAAGGGGTAGGGAACCTGTGGCCTTGGGACCACTTGTGGCCTTTCTGGATCCTTGAGTGCAGCCTTTTGACTAAATCCAAATTTTACACAACAAATCCTTTTAATAAAGGGATTTGTTCTGTGAAGTTTGGATTCGGTTGAGGGGCCACACTTGGGGGTCTGGAGGGCCACATGTGGCCTTGAGGCCACAGGTTCCTCACCCCTTTAGGAAGAAGAGATTATTCTCTTAAGAGGTTTCTTATACTCAGAAGCTCAAAAAAGTACCTGATTGAGTCTATGCCTGCCAAAAATCCTACAATCATCTGACCTCAGGATGAGACTCTGTCACTTTGTTATCACAACCAGGGACCTTTCCTCTCTTGGTACAGCTCACGCTGGACCATCAGAACCTCCACCAGCAGCTTATGTTAATCACCAGCGAGACTGATCCTGGGGCCTGGATCTAAAACACAGCACTAGCTTTATAAAAGCAAGCATGAGTGAGCCCAGATGTCAGATGGAGCAGGGATGGAACCCCGTGGTGGCTGTCAGCCTTTGCCATCTCCGTACCTGAGGACAGTGCCTGACCCTGAGCTAAAACTAGGAGAGATGGAAAACTGGGAGAGGACGCAGAGAGCCAGACACGGAGATGATTAAATGATTTGTAGATAAGTCTTATGCAAGAAACAATAGGAATTATCAAATTTGAAAAAGAGAAAGCTGAAGGCTTTGCATCATAAATGCCGACAAGCTGTTTTTTCATCCCTCAGTACAAACCAAGTAGAAGTGGGATGTAAAGCATGGTAGGAAGGATTTGGGAGTTGTAGGTATCAGGGTAGGTTACAGGAGAGGCTCGAGGGTGCCCTTGTGCCTCCAGGGTCTGCCATTTCTAAGACGGATCTGTACCCAAACTCCCTTATCACTTAGAAGTAGAATCAGTCCACCACCTGCTGAGATGGTAGACCAGCTCCCTTCAAGCAGGCTCTGTTTCATCAGGAGGCTTACCTGGCTCTTACAGGCAGGGCGAATCCCTGTTCAGGGGCTACGACATGAGACTTGGTCCCCTAGCCATCCCCAAAGCAAGGACAGAACCTGCATAGCCAGGGTCTATGTGACCTGGGGCCTGATGGCTCAGTTTCTGGGTTCTAAATCCTAACTCGTGGCCAGTGGGTTCACCCATTTCTGTTTTACAACGCCCGACGGGGTTCTTGAACTTTGAGCTTTGGAACCACAAAAAGATCTGGTTAAGGGGCTAGGGAGGAGAGCAACAGCAGGGTGGACACTATAGTTTACTTAACAATGAACTTGGACCTATATAGAACTAAATATATAATGTGTACCATAGATTGATTTTTGTTTAACTACTAATCCCTCCTTACTAGGGATTGGAAAAATCTTCTGGCCAGGGGTGGCTAGAGGCAAAGTCTCAATCCTGGTCCTGGTCTTCGACATCCTCTCCTTGGGTTCCACACTGGTCTTCACCTGAACGTCGTTTTCTGCTGGTAGTAATGTCTCTAGCAGTATGCTGGCTGCAGGGCTCCTCAGACTCCCTCTGCATTACCTAAATCCACTTTCGAGGGCTTTCTGCCTTACCTGCCACCGCTGCTGCCGCCGCCACCGCCGCCGCTGCTGCTGCTGCTGCTCCACTCATAGCGTCCAGCTCGCCCTGTCTCCTTGCCCTTGCACAGCCATGCATTGCTCTGCACTGCTGAGCGGGAGACACTTCTCTCGGCCTCCTCAGGACACCCACGGCAGTTACTTTACCCATTGCACTTGGCCCCAGAGCACCTCCTCACCCCAGCTGGGCACACTCTCCCCTGCTCCCCTGACTGCTGGATGAGCTCACCTGCACTTTTCTCTCCTGCTTCCTCGGTCCCTACTTCTCAAAACTGTGATCTCTCGGGTCCACCTAACCCAGAGGGTCGGCCATAGGTGTCCTGGTCTCTGTCTGAGCCTCTTTGGGCCAGCGGTCCTGGGGACAGTGATCGCCTCAGTCCTGCTCTTCCTGTTGGTCTGCTCGGCCACTCTGGTCCCAGGCTCTCCTGCCCGGTCCAGCCTCATGCCAGTCCCGGTCTCACGCTGACCATTGCGTACTACAGTACAGCTTGGGGTGCCTGCAGTCTGCACCGACTGGGCTTTACCCTCGGGCTTTCCTGCCCTCAGCCCACTCTCTCCCTGTCTGGGCAGGCCCTCATCCTGTCTTCAGGATGCCCATGGCCATGAGCAACTTGTTTCAGGCACAGCCTCGTTGCTCCAGGGAGGCTCTTTCCTGAGGACATTTTTCTCCGTGCCCTTTTCCCATCCCAGCTTGTTAGATTAACCCTTCTACTGTATCTCACGGACAGTTTGATCCACCAAACTTGTATTAAGCACTTATTATACACCAAGCACCAGGTCAGGAGCTAGAATACAATTCAGAAGACAAGTTGGTGAGGATGAAATTCCTTCGTTGATATACATCAGAAACTGTCCATAACAGAAATAAATGCCTCGTGGCATTTTTTTAAATCCTCTCACTTCATGTGGACCATAGAAACACCACCTAACACTGGTGTTCAGCTCTTTTAGTGCAGGTCTAATACTTTGTGCCATCTTATTGTAGATAATTAAGGCCAAATTGAGCACATATCTAATAATACTATATGATAAGGTGTTGTGGTCCAACTTTAAAACTAGAAGACCATGGTAAAGACATTAAACTTTAAAAAAATTAATAACCTGGCTTCTTATAAAATAATAATAGTGTCCTTACAGTGCTTTATATTTTGCCAAGTGTTATTACTCCTTACCTAATCCTTGGAACGCTATAAGATACAGATCAGCATCTACTTTTGTAGATGAAGATACCAAGGCTTAACATAACTGTGACTCGACTAAGGTTTTACAGCCAATTGAAAATGAGGTTTCATCTTGAACTCTGTTGGTTGTCTTATTTTCATTTTTTGCAATAAATTCCAACCTCCTCTCACTGTGCCATCCTAGAAGAGATAGCCCTGGGAATCCTCAAGATGGTCCACTTTACGTGTAGTAGTACAACTTAAATCCTAATTTTTTTTAATATTTAGAAAAATCTATAAGGCAGTCAAACCTGAGAAAAACTGTAGAATTTATTTCGCATGGAAATAAGGCTATGGCTCAAAAGATCATCTGTGTCCCTAAAGCTGAAACTATAATAGCTCCAATGTATGATCAGAGCTTAATGTGACAGTTTTAGATTTCAACTTTATTCTGGTGTATCCATTTACAACATTAAAAAGTTAACAGTAGCAGAATATCTGTGGTTCTGCTTTTGCCCACAGAGACAAAGGTCATCACCAAGAAGGAATGTGTACTTTAAAGCAAGAGCCAGCTTCTGAACCAGAAGCTATTTTGTTAAATCGGTTGGCTCTCTTGAGATTGGTTTTGGGGTTGCTGTGCTCTTCCTAAACCCTTAGAGTTTTGTACAAAATAAGTCAGATACCTTGCCCCTATGTAATTGTTATGTTTGCAAACCAGATTAGTCTTATAGATATCTGCATCTTAGCTACTTGGGTCAAACTTGAGGATGGTAACCTGAGATTAGTTATTGGCCACAGCTGAGCCATAAAATCAATTTTTATCCCCACAGAAGAGAACTAAAGAATTAACTTAAAATGTTCAGTTAATGTTACTTTGACTATTTGAATCCAGCATGTTTTCAGTGATCTTTCCAGAGTGTACTCTCTCTCCCTTAACCCCTTCCCCTCCCTCCTTCTCTCTCTCTCTCTCTCTCTCTCTCTCAATCTTTCTGGGATTCAGAGAGAGAGATTTGCCTATGAATATTAACAAATTTGTGTCTCATCTTGAATCAGGAAGAGGGTTTAGAGTTCATCTTTAGGTCACCTATTAACTGCCTAAGAAAGGGGAATCCTTGTGAGCAGGTCCATTTCCTGTCCCTGAAGTAACTCTGAACCTCAGCCAGGCTGAGACTGCACCAAAAATGGCACCCACCTGAGACCCATAAGTAGAGCAGAGTATGGGGACAGAGACCTTCAAGAACAGATGAGGAAATGTGCGGTGACTCTACTGAAAATACAATAATATAAGATAGAAATGGGAAATGAAAGCCATGGAAAGGAGGGGGGAGCAGAGATGCTAACCACAGGGGCTGCTGTACTTACTGTGATAAACATTAAATTTGGCTCTGAACTTCCTGGCCACCAAGGCAAAAATGGGAATCAAGGAATATA
The DNA here is from genome assembly GCA_004363605.1 of Indri indri. Classification (NCBI taxonomy): domain Eukaryota; kingdom Metazoa; phylum Chordata; class Mammalia; order Primates; family Indriidae; genus Indri; species Indri indri. Next base: position 22,501 of record RJWJ010005038.1, on the reverse strand, counting down.
ACCTGATTCTTAGACACAAGAAGCCTTTGGCAATGTGATGAACATGGCCCTCATTGATGGTTTTATGCAGCAAGTGTAGAACGACCCTCACGTGTTTATCGATATAGACTTAGAGATGGATAATCTGCAGGGAGATAAACTAATGTTTTCCAAGGAGTTTGTTTTCTGCTGTCGTAATATGATAGCAGGCTAGACCTGAAAACATTCAAAGGATTGGGTAGCTAACAGGCTGGGTCACTGAGTGGAGAAAAAAAAAAATTCATGCCCAGTGCGTCATCCTTGACTTCATCCGTGGGTTCTGTTCAGCATCCAGGCTGCGTGGACTTCCATCTGGCACTCAGAGTAGCTTCGGGGAGAGAAGCAAATGGGATTTTTTTTTTCCCATCTCAGTTGCCCAGAAGCTGGCTACGGGCGGGTGTGTGTGTGTGTGACGGGGTAGGGTGATGAGAAAACCTTCTGTCTCTTCTGACGCTGTATTCACCTGATTATGAGCATAGGAAGGAAGGAAAAAAGGCCCAAGATAATATTGACAAAAAGGACATTTCTAAATGAGGATCCCTTTTAGCTCGATTGAGCTATATATGGACTTCTTCATGATGTTTGTTCCTTGCTGAAGTCTTCAGTCACAGAAGGATTGGCAAAGAAGCTGCTAGTTATGTCTTTCAAAAATTAACATTTGCAAGCTCGAAGAGCTTTCTTATGACAGGAATCTGAGTCTGTGACTTTAACAATTAAAGAACTTTGATGGACAGATACAATGTGCCAGGCTCCCTTAACCCCCAAGAAGATACTGTGTGACCAAAATTCAGAAATAGAATCCTAGTGAAAGTGAGCCTTGTACTAAAAGAATAAAGAACCTTTAATATCAAATTTGTTTCTTACATGCCTGTATATGCAAAGAGGCCAAGAAAGTCCCTTCAGCCAAGAAAGCAGAGTGTGTTCCAGTTGAACCTGCCTCAAAAAACAAGATATATTTTAAGCAAATTATATTTACTGTTTTTACATTTAATTTTATCATAAAGGCAGTTTATGCCAGGTGCCGTATTGGGCCTGAGGGAGAAACTGAACAAGACGTGGTCCCTGCCCTCAAGGAGTATACCTGCTAGTCCCCAGGGACCTGGGTTTCCAGTGTGATGGGTACTTCAGGAGCACACAGGAGGGACCCAGAGCTCACAAAGAATTCAGAGAAAAGAACATCAGTACTGAGTTCTAAAGGATTACTCAGCCAAGCAAAAGGGAGAGTGGGGAAAGGGAAGAGGGGACGGGAAGTCCCAACAGAGAGAGCAGTAAGTAAAAAGGCCAGGAAGCCAGAGAGAGTCTGGCCCTTTCTGGAACTGAAAGTAGTTCTTAGAAAGGCTGGTCCATGGTGGGGAAAGGGCAGAGACAGGCAAAAGAGGTTGAGCACTGGCCCACTTGTGAGGAAGGGCCCCGACATTCATGCTGAGGAGTGTACATTTTATCCTGAGGCCAAGTGGGAGCTATTAAAGGATTTTGAGCAGGGGAGCCATGGGATTTGCATCTCAGAAAGATCATTCCAATAGCAGGGTGGAGTATGGATTGGAAAGCAGCAAAACTGGAGGCAGGGCAACCAGTGTAATTGCAATTACAGTAAACCAGGCAAAAAATGGGGCGATAGGAATCAGGCAAAGCAAATAAGTTTAAAGACCATTTAGAAAGCAAAATATGTGGGCAACAGAATAGATGTGTTAAATTCCATATAAAGGGCAGCAAGATATCACCCCCACACCTAGGGATTAATTACATGTCAGTTACTTATGAATTGAGCACCTGTATGTATTGAGTTTTGTTCCTCGGAAGGGAGTCTGTAATCTCAAGAGTGTGATGTGAACTGACGCAGTAATCCCTTAGCAGAATCGACTCCTACAGCATCTGAGTGCAGTTTTGCAGTGCATCTGTGCAAACTAATAACTTGCACAGTTAGAGGTTTTCACTGCCTTGGAAGGGAACTGAAAGGGGCCTCAGGTCCTTCTCCCTTGAGTGCAGCATTTTCAGGTGGGCCTACTCAGTGCCCACAGCCACCCAATGTCTTCAGTGGCAGGGACAAGACACAAATCCTGGGGCTCCTGCCTCCAGCCCTGGGCAAGGTTCCCCTTCCCCGTGAGTCCCATGGGGCCTTTCATCAGGGCAATTCAGAAGGCCTTATGTAAGTGTGAATGCAGCCCTCACGGTTACAGTGGCCAGGATGTGCTCTCCTTGGTTAGCAGTTTGAAATTTGAAATGTGATGGAGTGGGCTCCAGATCAGTAGTAAAGCCAGCCTATAGGTCCAAGTCTACCCTAAAATTTAAAGTCAGGCTACAACTAATAACCAGGTTTAAATGAACATTAACCCACAAAATCAGTATTAACTTTTACTAAGAAAAATAAATCAGATTAATTCATGAGATTTGTAAGAAAAATGTCCAGTTTGTCAACTTTTATTTTCTGATGGCTGTTTGTCCATCCTTTAGAAGAAAAGGAGTAATAGAAGTTATGTATAAAGTTGATAAATTTAATAATACCTTGCCTAAAATTTGAACCAAGGGCTTGAAATTTTTAGCTGTATAAATTTTTTATAGGCTCATTTGAAATTTACATTATTTATTTCTTCTCTTAAGTCTCTCTCTCTTTTTTTTTTAACACAGGCACTGAAGGTCCTGAGAACTGCGGAGTTTGCGCCTTTTGTTGTTTTTATTGCCGCACCAACTATTACTCCAGGTTTAAATGAGGTAAGAATCAATCTGTTTATCCCCAGATAAGCTCACCCCATTGTAAGGATCTGTGTGTGTTGTGCATTCAAAACCAAAGCCCCATCACATTAAGATAACTAAAGGAAGCTCTGCTTTGTTGTTGCTGCTGGGCAGTAAGATTTCCAGAGCTCGAGGTCCTCTTTCAGTATTAGGAATTAAGCAGCATGAACTATGGTTCTTCTGAGATCAGAATCATTAGACAAATTCAAGCCTTAGTCCCCAGCACAGTCTGAAGCATGTCAGTCTACATTTGTAGCCAAAGGCTGCTCTGGTGAAAAGGGATGTAGAATAGAATGGACCATGGGACAGCCTGTGGCCTTATCAGTAAACCTACTTCTAAAGCCTGAGGGCGTCTCATACCCTCCAGGGCTGCCAGCTCCCTCTCCTGGTAGGGATGGTGCTAAGGCAGCAGCAGCCCCCAGGCCAGCTCAGGGCCAATGACTGCCTTGCCTGAAGAGAGCTATAAGGAATCCATGACCTTGGCCTGGCTGCCCAGGTTCCCCTAGGCAGCCTCTGGAGTGGAACCCACACGGAATTTCTCTCCAGGCCCCTGGAGACTACCAAACCTAGAAATGGGCTCTGTCCACTGTCAAGCCAACTCAAGTCAGCAGCTACCACAGAGATGGTACCTGTGAGAGTTGGCTACACCGTGGTACCAAGCTGATCTAGAAGGTTTTCTATTGCTGAGAAGACAGGAAACATCATTATCGTGTGTCTGGTGAGCATAGCGGTGCGTGTCTGCTATAGGTTCCTCAGTTAAGAGGAGACTCCTATTCAAAGTTATCCTGAAGACTGTTACTTTCACAGATTCTAGAAACCATCAGAGGAATCTTGGCTCTGTTCAGTAAACACGAGCCTAAACTCACCCAAGCTCAAAATACGGTTAAATCAAGGTTTGGAAATTTTTACTCTGTGTACCTTGAAGAAAAATTAAATATTTAGATTTACCTGTGTTACTCATATTTTCAGTTATTATTTTTTGTCATTTCATTTGCAAAATGTTGAAAGAAAATCCTACTTTCCCATCTTATTTAATATACAAGCATATTTGAAATTCCATATTGTGGTTAGCTTTTGTCCTTTGGTTGCCATGTATTTTTCTTGAATTATCATCTTTGTTTTTGTTCTGCCTGTTTTCCTGCCCTTTTACTAATTTTCCATAGCTGCCAAAATGGTGCAGAAAATTGCCTGTAAGTACCAGCTAGGAGGCGATGAAATACAGCCTTGTTTCTTTTAATAGATTTAGAATGTAGACATTTTGTTCCCACAAATCCTTGCTTTCGCTGTTAGAATAAAGGCATTTTGTTTTCACTGAGTTAAACCCTGCTCACGTGTGAGTCAAGCACGCAGGCAAGCTGTTGTCGAGGAAGAAACTGACAAAGATAGCTTCCTCTTATAAGATCCCTGTGAGGGAGATTTATTTTTCTATAAGGAGACCTACATTAAAAATTTGATGCTTTTAGCCATAAATGTTCCTGAATATTTTCATCATGCCAGCTTTCTGAGCAAATTATAAACCCCGCTTGTGGTTTTTTGAAGCCCAGGACTATATATTCAAATCGAATCCCCTAGCCCAGAGAGTGATGTTATAGGAATTGTTCCTTCTCATACTGGTAGGAAGCACTCCTGTCTTTGGGTGAATTGGGTTTTTGCATTGTGTTGGTTGTAAAAAGCCACAGTGAAAATAGTATGCTTTTTAAGTGCACGCAGAACATGTGTTGATATGATCTTAGAAGGTCTGAGGTCTTATCTGCACTGTAGTAGTGAACACTAACGTTCAAAGCACACGTGCCATGTCCTGCTTTGAAATTCCTGTAGAAGACGCCATACAGGTAGGACATTCTTGGTTCAGAGTGTCCTGGTAGAAAAGATTGAGTTCCCAACTGTTGTGGTATCCGCCCATCCCCACTACAATGCCAGGAAAGAATTAAGCATTATCTTTATCTCACTTCGGATCTGCTTTCCCAAAAGCTACACCCACAGAGCCAAGCCTTGCCTGGGCCTCTCAGCTGCCTGGTCAGGAAGGGTCTCTTGCGAATAACAGAGGGACCTCAGAGAAGAGGAGGGGTCCTAAGCCAGTGCTGCATGCTACAGCTCCTAGGTCCTAAAGACACTGCATCTTTTCTTTTCTCTGGAGATCTGTCTCTGTCACACTGGGCTCCCATTTCCTAGTAGAATTACTCTGTCTTATACATTTAATGCTCATAAAATCCTATAATGGCCAGTACCAGTCAGCCAAGTGCTTGTGCTTTCGACAGCGTTTATTAAGTAAGCATTTACTGTGTGCAAGGCACTACGCCTAGCACTGGGGCATGGCAATGACAGGGTGCACAAGGCAAGTTCACTCCATAGTTAGACAGAGAGCAACAAATCAGATAAATAGGTATTTAATTGTATTTATATATATTTAAGACGCAGCCCAATAGCTCGCCAACCTAGTGTTTGGCAGGTGGGGGTGGGGGTGGGGATAATTTGACTCACAAAGTTTCCTAGTTTCAAATTTGAACTTGCCCTTTGGGAGTTCAGCATAACAAATTTGACCCATGAAGATGCAGAGGCAGACTTCTTTCTGGTGGCCCCCAAGAGATCCCTGTCTTGAAAGAAGTGCCATCCTGTAGCGTAAGCTATACTCTCGTGACAAACTTGAGACCCTGAACTCCCTCCTACTGTTGGCTCAGCCCAGTGACAGTTCTTAAAATCTGTAGCAAGCTATAGTTTAGGAAACATCCTTTACTGTGGCAAACCTCCCTAGAGTTCAGTAGCTTCTCTTCCTTCAGAATTGTTTTCATAAGAGATATGAGGACCTATGAACAGTGACATTTGTCTGGCCACATCCAGTGCAGGCCAATTTGGGGGGATTCATCAGATGCCAGTTGCTGTTTATTTGGGAAATGGCCTTATTCCATCCATTATTTGTAACATCCAGAAAGCTTTTGCCTCTGGCATCAGCTGCTATTGAGAGAGGGCCATTATATGTAATTGAATTCCTGGAACATGCTGAACCTTTAAGTAGAAAAAATACAACTTAAGTTATTGTCCAAAGGCAGGGTCTTATTGGTGCAAATGCAGCTGGGCCCTGAGGCCTGTCTCAAGTGACCAAGGGGAAGGGGTGAAGAGCTCTGGCCTTGCCACCATAGCCCTACTGCTGAATGAAAGAGTGGCTTGAGGCTAGGGCTGGGGTTTCCTATGGGCCTGGGTTAGAGGAATGAGGAAAGGACAGCTTGGGCCACTGTAGCCACTGGTGACCCATGCGTCGCACAGCCAGGCTTGAGTGGGGGTGATGTGTTTGCTGAAGAGTGTCTGTTTTCTCTGGTTCATCTGGTTTGTCGTGGAGCCTCCTGTTGCATGTTGAGCAGTCAGCGTCCCCTCTCACGGAGCAGACTTGGCCTCGTGCGCAGACGTGGCACGTCAGGGTCTGGCCTTGACTGTTCCTGACACTGGGTCGAACAGAAATGTGAAAATAGAATGAATCCAACTGACTTCTCTCTTCTGTTTGCTTTTCCCTTCTCCCATGCCCACCCTTACCTCCATCTCATCACCATTTAGGATGAATCTCTTCAGCGTCTGCAGAAGGAGTCTGATATCTTACAGAGAACATATGCACACTACTTCGATCTCACAATTATCAACAATGAAATTGATGAGACAATCAGACATCTGGAGGAAGCCGTTGAGCTCGTGTGCACAGCCCCGCAGTGGGTCCCCGTCTCCTGGGTCTATTAGGCCCCTCCCCAGATATCTGAGCATAACTGGGAACACCTCATACATGGAAAAGCCTCTTTGTTATCGGCCTTGTGTCAGCAGGTCGTGGTCCCTAGAGACTACCTAGTTGTAGTGTGACCTACATTTATAATTATTGTCATGTCCGAATAGATAGGAGGAGAAAAACAATTACACACTAATTTAAAGAGACAGTATCTTTTTTAATCAGTTCTCCTAAACTTTAATAAAATGTATCTTTAAATGTATGTATTATTCAATCCTTTGGAATGTTATATTTTTGGAAATCATAGCTTTTTATTTCCAAGGCCCCTAAAAACTGCACAAAATAGATGCTGCTTTCTATAATCTATTTTAATAATAATAAACAATGATTCTGTTACCTTGACTGGGGGTGGAACACTACATTCTTTTTAGAGTCTGATTTTATGAATTGGAATATCTTTCTTTCCTTTATTTATTTGAAATAATTAGTGTAGCAATTACAAAACAGTCATAAATTTTTAAAGGCCTTTTTTCTCTCTCTTTTTTTTTTTTTTAGAATAGTATTTTTTTTTAAGTCCTTTATGTAACATCCAGATAGCGTGATACTGTCTCTTTGAAGCACCCTGTAAACCTTTTAGAGATTTGAAGTTGGGTCTTGACTCTTAATGCATGTGGACAGTCGCGAGCGTTTATGCTGTCGGTGTGTCTGTGTTGGACAAACAATCTGTAATCTACAGCAAAGTACATTCCGTTCATGGGGCACACCCAGGGGAATAAGAATAAAATGCTATTATGACTAAGTTGTAAACCTATGCACATCCCTTGCATTTTGGGCAACTTTATAAAAAAAAACCTGATTTTTATTAATAATAATCATGTAGTGAAATGTGTTTGTAATTTTGTCTCAATTTAATTTGTTGTAAGGTGGGAGGGGGAATTGCTGGTTTCACCATTTCAGATCTGTGTTGTCTAAGAGTATTAACGTTTTAATTAAGCAAAGAAATGAGGATTTTTAATCTGTATGTAATTGTTTTAAAGCACCCATTTTAAGAGAAAATACTGTGCAATGAAGAAACCAGTTTAGGCATTTGCTATAAACTGAATTATTCCAAAAGAATAATCTATAACAGCCCTGTAAATTCCTTTAAAATGATAACTAACAGGACAGTTTGACCAATTTTTTTAAAATATACTTCCTTTTATGTGTTCAATAATTAAATGCCTTTGGGTCCTTCATTTCATTATAGATTTGTTCAGGTTTCCAAGCTGATAATCTTTTCGATTTTGCAATTTGTTAGATGCTCACTGAACCACTGAAGGCCCAGGAGTGAGTATCGATAGGCAGGGCGACAAAGTAGCCTGCCCAGAGCACAGCTCAGAGGGCCATGCGCCCGAGGGCCACGGGTGTACTAGAGGCCACCTGTGGTTTCTCCTTCCTCTTGCTGTGTCCCTTGGCACAGGGGAATCATCTGTCCTTGTTGCTTTAGAGACATCAACCATCTCATAACCCTTCCATAAGGTCACATTCTTCCAGTACAGGACATTCAGCCTGGGGGTTCTCAGATTCTTTGCCAGAGGTCAGTAGAATGTTTTTCATTAGAGTGTGAGGGTGTGAAGTGCTTATATTAACCTGTGATCCTTGAAAACATACCATCATTTTTGCTTCTTGCAAGTTAGATGGCCTCAGTCACTTTGTGCCTTGGCAGGATGCGCAGGGTGTGTTCTGAGCTGAACAGCTCCTCTTAAAGGACCAAACAGAGAAGGCATTTGTATATTCCTTTTACGTTGTCAACACCCCACCCCCCACCTACTATTATTAAATGAAGCCGATTTCTCTTCCTGATGTTGTTCTTTGTCAGTGACCAGATGAGTCTGCAATTTACTAACAAGGTGTTGAGTCGGAATTGCTTCTGTTTGGACCCCACGGTGGGGTGAGCAAAGCACCAGAGACAAACTCAACTGCCGTCTCACCCTAGGTGGAGAGAGAAACCTTCAAAGAGTTGTTTAGGGCTCCATGAGGACTGATTTAAGTCTAATCGATGCCAAGGCCAGACAGTCATTCCTGTAATGGTACTGACCGCAATCCAGGCTCTCCTCAGTGTGAAGGCGCCCGCTCTACCTCTTTCCCAGTGAAGCACAAAGACGATTATAGCTAACAAATGGGAAACAGAGACTTCCCTCCCTCTGGTGGAAACCCCCATGCCCCGACTTGCCCCCTTTGAGACCAAATCTCCACAGATGCTAATGATGTCCATATTAAGCCATCCACCATGTTCATAAAGGTGGATTAAGCAGAGGAGGAGAAAAACAATGCCGACTTAAATGTCTGTGGCACTCGTCCTCTTCTCGATGGCTTTATGCATCCTCCGAGAAGCACACAGGCAGGCATCATTCTTGCCATCATACAGATACTGAAGTCCCTGCACCCAGAACTCCTCGACTTCGCAGAGAGGTCATCTGTTCCATTCCACTGATAACGCATCTTCTTTAAAGCAGTGTCTTTATGATCTAGCAGAAAATACTTAAATTTCTGAATTGAGAGTAATTTCAGTACATTGCTGCTGCTGCTACATTACAATTGTCCACTAAGCAATCAGAGAAAATTGCTAAAAGCTTCTTTACTGCTTCCATTCCATCAGCAGAACAATTTTTTTCCTTTTAAAAACCAGAGTGAATGATTAGATTACTAAATCTTTTTAGCGGTCAATTGAAGCGTTGATTATGAACAGCCATATTCTGAGGGTTCTCTCCCCGACCCCAGCCCCTCTCCCCACAGCCAGAAAGGGAGTGTTTTATATGTCGAATTCCTTGTTAAAAAGACGAGATGTCCTGATTTTCCAATCACAAGACAGTAATTACTTTGCACATGCAGTATATTCAATTTTAATGCTATAAAGGGAAATGTCACTCAAGTTAACTCATCTGGAAGTTTCCCAGTGTCAAGATAACATTGTAGCCTTTTAAAATGCAATTAAATGTAACTCTTGTCAGGTGAGATGGTTTGGAATATTTGCTCAGAGAGGAAAAGAAATGGTTGACCTACTTCTTGCTATTTGCATTCAGAAGGCATCATCCCAGCCCTTCCTATTGGTGGCGGAATACCTAAAGATGTCGCAGCAAGGTCCCCCAAGGCAGGAGAAATGCAGGAGGGCAGCCAGTCGGAGCCAAGCCTTCCTCTGTGCTCCAGGCAGGCTTGGACTCCAGCTACGATTAGCTTTTTAAAAGCCTTTGATCTCTTTGCTGCAGAGGAGTTCCTTTGTTTTTAAATCACTTGTAGTTGTCTCTTCTTTAAGGCTTTGAATTCATTTCTTGAAAAAGTTGAGTCAATAGTGCCACCCTCCAGGAAACTGGCAGTAGAGATTCTCAGAGTGGAAACTGCCCCTTAAGGACAAGGCAGCCCAAAGCCAGCTCTCTTTTGTCTCCCATTGATGTGATGTCTTTTTTTTTTTTTTTTTTTTTTTTTTTTCATTTCAGGTCAGTTTCAGTTTCTTAACTTGGGGCAAAGAGAACATGTTGCTAAAGCTACTAAGAAAACTGCTTAATTGATAAATTCTTAATAGAAATGCCTCCCACACCTTCTCAGAAAGAGGAGAGGGCACCTTGCAATCAGCATTCCAAAAACAAGCTCCTTATGGCCCTCATCCCTCCTCCTTCTTGCTTCCTATTGTCAAACTGGTGTGTGTTTCTTGTTTCTTGTTTTTGCAGAACTGAACACAGCCTCCTAATTCTGTCCTCTTTACAAGGGCTTTACAATACTGAGACTGATTACGGTTCATAAGAGGTTAAAGGTCCCTGAGCACGGTTCTCTTGTTCTGCGCCTCTAATTAATTCTCTTAGAAAGACACTTTGCTTCTCTTTGCAGCTTACAGAACGGCTTCAGGCTTTAATCACTAATCATTTCATTTGGTGGAGCCTTTCCTTTTCTCCTTTAGAAATAAGGTTTCCGTCTTTGTCTGGAATCTCAGCTTCCAGGACTACACCCGAGGCTCACCACTTGACTGGTTCTGCCCATACGCACAGGCATCAGTTTGCCTTCAACTTGGAGATATGGAGAGTCTTAGATTTTCCAGCTTAGTGAATGCAGTTTCACTGTCACATACATCCAGAAAGTGGGGAAAAGGGAGAAGAAGAGTTATGTCCACCACCATTTTCCCATCCGATCTTTCTCCTGTGACACTTTGGCTGCAGCAGGTGGTCAGACACAGCCCACAGAAACGGAAGTAGGAAGAGGGCCGCGCCGTGTCTCGGCAGGCACTCCCGTCTTAGCTCTTCGAGGGGACAGGAAATCCTGAGCTCCCAGCACCTCTCACCTGCCCCTCCATCAACTCCCTTGAACCTGTGCAAATGGACTGAGCAAAAGAAAATGGAAAGAGATGTTTGTCACCACACAGGAGAGCTCCTTTCTGGGCCCAAACACAACTCCATCTCTTCGTATGCTCAGACACTCAGAACTTAGCTGCCACTTCTGTGTTAGCTCTGTTCTCTCTGGCGCATGACCCAGGAACACGCCAGTGCTCTTACTGACAGAGGCCTGGGGGTGACCATCTCTGGACCCAGAGGAAGTCTAATCTCTGTAGTGGGAGTTGTCCTTGGGAATAGAAGTAGGTATTCCTCCACAGTGAGCAGCTCCACTGAATTTTTTTTATTTGGAAGAGACCAAGAATTAGGGGGATTGATTTCCTGTCTTAGCTGTCTCCCAGAATGTCATCTGTGCAGGCGGGTGGGCGGCTACCAGGTGCAGCAGGCCGCGTGACTAATGCGAAGGCCGCACAACTCTCACGTGCTGAGACCAGAGCATCGTGTTTCATTGCAATGTAGGCGCGTCGCCATTCAAACTCAGTTCTGGGGTGGTTTTGCGTAAAGTTTTGCCAACGTGTTCTTTTTTCTGTATGTATTATTGCCTTTTTATAAAAGGTGTTGAAGTATTGTCTCAGTGATAAAAAGAGAGAGATGTTAATGGTTGTTGTATATTTCACCGTATCCAATTGTAAGTATTTGCAGGGTACAGCAAAGCCTTAGCTTGCAAGAGCGTTTGTGCAGGAGGTGTCCTTCAACAGCCAGGAGCTGAAGGGATTGGAAAGGTTCGGATTCTTTGTAAATGTCCTGCTTTTCTTTCTCTCTGTGTGTATCTATTTACATGCCTTAGCACACGCCCTCCCGTCCTGATCCCTTTGCCCTGTCGCCGGAACAACCAGAATGCTGGTTCGCCACCAGCACAGTACAAGTTGATGAAACCCTAATCAGTTATCTCGTGTGACAGGGGAAGAAGAGAAACTCCATAGTATTCTTTGTAGAATATACATACCTGTAGGATGCTGTGTAATGGGAAACCATAGAATTGGGCTTTTGTCATTTCAAAGTTGGAGAAATGTATGAATAAAATGTATAAAACATGAAAAGTCAGTTGTCTCCTCAGATTGCAGGCCAAAGAGCTTGGGGACAAACAACAGAGGGTTAGAGGAAGAGGGATGACCCCACTTCTAAAGACCCCTGCAGAGTTTCTCTGCAGGGTTAGGCCTCACAGACATTCTCCCAAAGGCAGGGGCCGGTACAGAGTGACAGCTCCTGCCCCCTCCGAGATGAGCACGTCCCAGGCTCCTGATGTCCATCCTGGAAGTTTCCATCTTCAGCCATGGCTATTACAGACTGCATCCCGAGAGCAGTTCAAACTCAGTTGCTTGCATTTGGATGCAGATTTAAAATAGCTTCTTATTTTTTTAAAAAAAGAAAAAAAAATCTAAGTTGTGACATCTCCTAGAAATAGAAGTCTAAATTGATTTCAGTCGTGTAGGCGCCCCAGTGTGGAAAATGTGGCCCTTGTTTGACGTTCGCATCAAAAGCTGTAGGAGGAGGCCTGCTCCAGGATTGTCGCTATGCCTGATGCCTCTTTTATTTCCTGGTTTGATTTGGTCTCGGCTGGAGTCTGGGACGTGGCTCCTGGCGCGCCTCACTAACCTGGTTTATACACTCTCCCTTCCCTGCCCTTGCCCTACTATCTGCCCAAGCAAAGAACCATGGTGGCTTCCAAGACAACACTTGCATGTGTCGCACACATTCCCCAGAAGGAGCCCAGGCCCAAATGTGCTTAACTGGCTCACTTTAAGAACACTCATCTTAAGGAAACATGAGCCCCAAGTGACTATTTGCTTTACTCAAGTAAACTCACACTACGAAAAAAAAATGTATAGAAGAGTCTAGACCACATTCAGACACAAAAAAAATTGAGCCCCTGGCCTTTTGATTCAGGGAATCCCAAGTCATCTTTCTGCAGACTTCTTACCCTACATGTACAGAGGACGGAAAGCATAATGCTGCCATTAAGCTCATTTTCTGAACTTCATGGTATTTAAACCACATCCAACATGTCAATATTAAGCTGGTAGAAATAAATATAAACATGTATTTCTGTGTTTTTTCCTAGTTTGCTGTAACATGGTAACCTGGGTAAATAACACTAGCTATCATTCCGTGAACTGCTGTAGCAGAGACTGGTGATCTGCAAAAAGAATGCAATGAGGTTGGTGCAGGGTAGTAGACAGAGTCCAAGGTCACGGAGGGTAGCAGGCCCCTTGAAAGGACAATGTAGTAGTGCAAGCAAGCAACCCAGCCAAAGGGAAGGGATGCTCCAGGAGAGTATGTTCCAGAAGGTGATATGTGACTTTATCAACAAGTGAGCACACCAGACATGGGACCTGCGGATGAAATCCTATGGCTGTGGGAGTGTCGGGGATACTGCACCCACCACGCCCGCTCCCCACTGTCCCTCCCCTCCCCCATGGTAACCTTTCTGGAGTGGCGCCAGAAACATCTTTGCCATAGATGCATTCTTAGGTAACAGCCCTAAAAGCTTCAAGTTACTGCTGTTGCCCTCTTCGCTCCTTCACAGGCGTTTTATATCCCCCTCCCCGTGGCCACTTGCCCCACAGAGAATCTGGCTCCCTTGTGCCACCAGAGTGATGAACGACTTAAGGGGAGGGGCAGAGGGGACAGCATGCTGGGACCTTACAAGTGGCTCCAGGCCCACAGGATGTTAAACTGAGGCTGGAGATGGGGAAACGGAAACCATGCACAAGGCAGGTGGCAGCCGCTCGGCCACACAAATCAACAGCTTCCCACAGAACGTCCCCTAGAACTTTCTGGGGTGGTGGAAAGGTTCTGTTTCTTGTTTGCGGTGGGGGTCATGTGGGTGTATACAATGGTCAAAACACATCAGACTGAATCCCTAGGATCTGTGCATTTTATTTTATGTAAAATATATCTCAGTTCCAAAAAGGAAAAAATGAAAACCACGATCCTCTTTGCAGCTGCCAAAAAAAATTAGACAGAATTCAACACCCAGTTCTAATTTAAAAACAAAGAAAAACTCTTAAAAACTACATAGGAAATATCCCTAACAGATAAAGAATAGCTGTTTCAACCCGCAGCCAACATAATCCACCTAAAAGTGACACAATAAAGGCATTTAAAATGCCATTATTTTTTTAATTACCTAGATAATACATGATCTTCATAGAATGAGTAGAAAATATGGGTAAACAAAAAGAGAAGGTAGAGTCAACCAAATCTGTGTATTGTCTGTCAGGATAGCAAGCTAGTATAAATTTATATATTTTTTAATATAGTTGGGGGCCATAGTACACACACCACACACTTAACATAGCCTCCTCTCCCATAATTCTTTTTTTTTTTTTTTTTTTGGAGACAGGGTCTTGCTTTGTTACCCAGGCTGGAGTGCAGTGGCGTCAGCCTAGCTCACAGCAGCCTCAAACTCCTGGGCTCAAGCGATCCTCCAGCCTCAGCCTCCCAAGTAGCTGGGACTACAGGCAGGCGCCACCATGCCCAGCTAATTTTTTCTATATATTTTTAGTTGTCTGGCTAATTTCTTTCTATTTTTTTAGTAGAGACGAGGGTCTCGCTCTTGCTCAGGCTGGTCTGGAACTCCTGACCTCAAGTGATCCTCCCGCCCCGGCCTCCCAGAGTGCTAGGATTACAGGCATGAGCCACCGCACCCGGCCCCATGATTCTTTACTATTGCTTTTAAAGCATTGCCCAGAAACAGAACAAAGAAGTATAAGCATTGGAAAAGAGGCCAAACTGTCCATATTTGCTAATAATATCACTGTATACTTTGAAACACCAAAAAGGACAGCAGGACAGCCATTTGAGTTAATAAAGAACAAGTATAAAACAGCCAGAAATCAATAGCATTCTTATATATTCACAGTAAATTTAGAAAATTTAATGGTAAAAGGATGCCATTCTCAACTGCAACAAGTTTTGTAAAAACTAACAAAATCCATGGGATCTCTATGAAATAAAAAGGAAAAGCTGTATTGAGAATACGAGAAACATGAATAAACAGAAATATTCTGGGATGGAAGAACTGAATATTTTAATGGCATCAGTTATTTCAAATTAATGTGTAGGTTTAAAACAATTCCAAATCAAAATCCAAAGAATGATTTTGGGGGGGGGGGCCTTTACAAAATTACTGTCCATCTAGAAGAATAAACAGAAAATTCTGGAGGAAAAAGGAAATTCTAGAGGAAAAAATGAGAGTGGGTAACCCTTCTAGATGTTAATCTAATCTCAAGCTAAAACAATTAAAACATAATACACCAAAATTAGTTTCAGCCAAATTAAAGACTTAAACATAAAAATTAAATGATAGAAAATGAAAAGAAAATAGAATTAAGTATTCAGTAAAACTCTGGAAGAGGGTAACTTTTAAAGTTTATACAGGAGAAAGAAGTCACAAAGCAATTGAAAGATTTGATCCCATAAAACCATACAGCTTTTATATGAAAAGTTGTAGTCCACAAAATGAGAAAGGAAAGACATTTTGTAGCAAATATGATATACAAAGGGTTGCTATATTTCTTATATAATGAAGTTACATAAACTGGTTAAAAATAGTAACATTGGCCGGGCCAGGTGGCTTACACCTGTAATCCCAGCACTCTGGGAGGCCAAGGCTGGAGGATCACTTGAGTTCAAGACCAGCCTGAGCAAGAGCAAGACCCTGTCTCTACAAAAATAGAAAAATTAGCTGGGTGTGGTGGCATGCACCTGTAGTCCCAGCTACTCGGGAGGCTGAAGCAGGAGGATCGCTTGAGCCCAGGAGTTTGAGGTTGCTGTGAGCTATGACACCACTGCACTCTAGCCTGGGTGACAGAGCAAGACTCCATTTCGAAAAAAAAAAAAGTAACATCCCAATAAATGACCAAAGGACATGAACATAGACTATAAGTAGAGCTACTATTAAAAAACGAACATATTGAAAAATATCTCAATGATCAAGAAAATGTAAGTTAAATTTTAAAAAATATCCTTGAGGTGTTATATTGACCTGTTAGCAGATTTACAAAATATAACACCCAGAGCTAAAGTGTGTGCATTAAGGGAACTGGTATTTTCAAACATTGCTCACTGTACTGAAAGCAATATGGTGACATCTACCAGGAAACATAAAAATAAAAGTTCATATTTTTAATACAGTAATTACGATTCTCCGACTCACTTTTCAGAACAGAATCCAAAAGGCAATCAGTACCATCGAGTCAGTAGTTACTGAACTTGGTTGAAGAGACATTGCAGGGACAGTTCTATGATTCGGTCTCTGTACCACGTGTCTTTCCGTGGCATTTCCCACCTTCAGAGCTGGTGGCACGGGGTGGGAGCAGACAGCGTCCAGGCTGTGCACGACCCAAGTGCTGCCTTTCGCATCTGAGTATTTTGGGCAATGTGTTCAACCTCCCAAGCTCAGTTCTCGTGGATAAAATACAGGGAACCGCATCCGCCAGGCTGGTTGTAAGCACTGGGTGAGGACACTATGTGCTTGCTGAGAACTTGCTTGGCCTCTTCCTCCTTCCTGAAATCCCTCTTAATTCCTGTTCCTCTCCCCCATAGGTATATGCCTAAGACATACGCTCCCAGTGGTACTAGACCATTTTAGTGTAACACAGATGACATTTTTTTCATTATGATAGCTTAAATTAATGTCGACGTGAAAATGGTGATTGTACAGCTATCATTGCTCAAGTGAGGCAAAGGTAGAGGGAATCTATTTACAGTTTTCAAAGTGAATCGACCTGAGCACTTTGTTTATGGCTGGCCGATGGGAGTGTAGCAGAGGGCATGGCCTGGGAATGGCCTTCACCCTGTCACCGGGCCTGGCTGCCACCATCAGGCCCCGATTCCTCTAGAGCCTGAGAGCGTTCGCTTCCCTGCGAGGACACACGTCTCCAGCCAGCCAGACCTGGGGAGGAGGGGCTCGCATAGTGGCAAAAAGGAAAAGTGAGGCAGCACAAAGTCAAAGGACACCTCCTAGCAAGCCAGGAAATTCGGTCAGAATAATTGATTCACCCCGATAAGTGCTTTGGATTTTGCCCAAGAACTCAAGCCACCAGCTCCAGCTAAGTGAACTACACAGATCACTCATCTCAAAAAACAACAACGGCAGACACGTACTAGATTGAAAAGAATAAACATCTTTAGGGGTTGCCCAGCCAGAAAACAAAATGGGCTAGAGGGTTTAAGCGAAGTAATAAAGACAGTGTGCAGGGACGGACAGACGGGCCTGAGGAACAGAATGGAGAGCCCAGAAACAGATCCTCAAGCATATGAAAAACTGAACAGAAACAAGACGGACTTCAATGCAGTGGTGCAATCATGGACTCTTCAAGAATTATCCATATGGCAGGGAGTGGGGAGAGGGGAGAGGGAGGAGGGGACGGGTATTTGCATACACAAAGAGTGCAATGCGCACCATCCAAGGGCCCGGAGACGATGCTAGCAGCACATGTAACTGACAAGGAATTCGCATCTAGAATTTATAACAAGCTTCTAAAAATCACTTTCAAAAGGAAAAAAAATGGTTGGGCGAGGGCTCACACCTATAATCCATTTAGCGCTCTGGGAGGCCAAGGCGGGAGGATCGCTTGACGTGAGTCAGGAGTTCAAGACCAGCCTGAGCAGGAGTGAGACCCCCCCACCATCTCTACTAAAAATAGAAAAACAATTAGCTGGAAAACTAAAAATATATAGAAAAAATTAGCCAGGCATGGTGGCGCATGCCTGTAGTCCCAGCTACTTGGGAGGCTGAGGCTGGAGGATCGCTTGAGCCCAGGAGTCTGAGGTTGCTGTGAGCTAGGCTGACGCCACGGCACTCTAGCCTGGGCAACAGAGTGAGACTCCGTCTCAAAATAAATAAATAAATTGAACTATTAAATCTAGGGTCTTAAGAATTAGGATCTATTTGTCAAAAGACCTGATTAAGAAGCTAAAAAGGCAAGCCACAGAATGAGCCAGGCATCTTTTGGACAACTCCAAAATGTGTAGATTCCTACATTATAAGTAAACCTCCCCAAAGCAGACACCATAAGCTCTCTTTCTCAGCTTCCCTTGCAGCTGACACCAGGCACATGCATGTGATCTAGGTTCTGCCCCTGCGGGGCACCTGGACTCAGAAGAAAGTAACATGAGGAAGTTAAGTGTCAGATGAGGAGCTTTATGATCAAGGTGGCAGCAGAGGCATCTGGCTGTCAGGGGCACAGATGACAGAGGTTTTGAGTGCCATGCCCAGCAGCAGTGGCCATGGAGCCTTGCCAGAGGGAACCCCCAAGACAGTTTGAGTTTTCTTTTTTTCTTCACTATCAAATATCTGGTCGACCCCAGGATTATTTGAGCTATCCTACTAGATTTTACTAAAATTTGAAAGTTAAAAAAATTAAACTTGAAATAACTTGAAACCTATGAAAAAGTTGCAAATATATTACAAAGAATTTCCATATACTCAGGTTCCCTAAAGGTTAACATTTTATATAATAATAGTACAATGATCAAAATCAAGAAATTAACACTGATATATTACTCTTAGGTTGTTGCAAAAGTAATTGTAGTTTTGGCATTGTTGAAATTTGCCGTTTGATATTGGACTACATTCTTAAATGTGGTTATGTTATACATCATTTTAATGTGCTTTTCTTGCTTTATGTTTTTTTGCTAATGACATTACTTGCTGTTTATTTTATATTTATTTTAGACTATGGAATTGATGTTAGACAGAAAGCAAATTTGAGCGATTTTCTTATCCGAGTTCAAAATGGGTCGTAAAGCAGCAGAGACAACTTGCACCATCAACAAGGCATTTGGCCCAGGAACTGCTAATGAACGTGCAGTGCTGTGGTGGTTCAAGAAGTTTTGCAAAGGAGACGAGAGCGTTGAAGATGAGGAGCGCAGTGGCCGGCCAGAAGTTGACAATGACCAATTGAGAGCAATCATCGACACTGATCCTCTTAAAACTAAACGAGAAGTTGCTGAAGAACTCAATGTTAACCATTCTACTGCCATTCGACATTTGAAGCAAATTGGAAAGGTGAAAAAGCTCAATAAGTGGGTGCCTCACGAGCTGACCAAAAATAAAAAAAAAAAAGCGTCATTTTGTAGTGTCGTCTTCTCTTATTGTACGCAACAATGAACAATTTCTCGATTGAATTGTGACGTGTGACGAAAAGTGGATTTTATATGACAACCAGCAACAACCAGCTCAGTGGTTGGACCGAGAAGCAGCTCCAAAGCACTTCCCAAAGCCAAACTTGCACCAAAAAAAGGTCATGGTCACTGTTGGGTGGTCTGCTGCTGGTCCGATCCACTACAGCTTTCTGAATCCCTGCGAAAGCATTCCATCTGAGAAGCATGCTCAGCAAATCGATGAGATGCACCGAAAACTGCATTGCCTGCAGCCGGCATTGGTCACCAGAAAGGGCCCAATTCTTCTCCACGACAACGCCCAACTTCACATCACACAACCAACGCTTCAAAAGTTGAACGAATCGGGCTACAAAGTTTTGCCTCGTCTGCCATATTCACCCGACCTCTCACCAACCCACTGTCACTTCCTCAAGCACCTCGACAACTTTTTGCAGGGAAAACACTTCCCCAACCAGCAGGATGCAGAAAATGAATCCCAAAGCACAGATTTTTGTGCTACAGGAATAAACAAACTTATTTCTCATTGGCAAAAATGTGTTGATTGTAATGGTTCCTATTTTGATTAATAAAGGTGTGTTTGAGCCTAGTTAAAATGATTTAAAATTCGGAGTCTGAAACCGCAATTACTTTTGCACTAATTTAGAAACCGTATTCAAATTTTACCAATTGCCCCACTAATGTCCTTTTTCTGGTCCAGGATCACACATTGTCCTTGGTCATCATGTCTCCTTCAGTCCGGGACAGTTATTCAGTCTTTCTTTGTCTTTCATAACCTTGACACTTTTGAAGAGTGCTGGTCAGTTATTTGTTGAACGTTCCTCAATTTGGGTGTTTGTGATGTCTCCTCACGATTAAATTCAGGTTATACATTTCTAGAAGAATACCGCAGAAGTGATGGTGTGTCCTTCTCAGTGCATTATATCAGGAGGAACAAGTTGTCAATTTTCCCATTTCTGGTGATGTTAATGTTCATCACTTTCTTAAGGCGGTGTCTGCCAGGTTTCTCCGCTATTAAGTTACATTTTCCCCCCTTTGTGATTAATAAGTACCTTTTGTAGACCTAGTAGCTCTTAATACATTCCTTCTCTACTTAAACTAGCTAGAATGATTCTTGATTCTAGAATGCTCACTAATTTTTTATTCCCAGTTTGCCAAGAATGTTTATCAGGAATGTGTTTTGAACATTATCAAATAATTTCTTTGGCCATTATTGAGATAATCATATGGATTTTCTCCTGTTAAGGTAGTGAACCATCCTTGTCTCTGGAAGGAAACCCGAATAGTCCTGGGAGTTCCTCACAGTGCCTGAATAATCGATACCAGAAAAAGATCAATAAAAGTGAATCCAGGCCGGGCGCGGTGGCTCATGCCTGTAATCCTAGCACTCTGGGAGGCCGAGGCGGGCGGATCACTCAAGGTCAGGAGTTCGAGACCAGCCTGAGCAAGAGCGAGACCCCCGTCTCTACTAAAAAATAGAAAGAAATGATCTGGACAACTAAAAATATATATATAGAAAAAATTAGCCGGGCATGGTGGCACATGCCTGTAGTCCCAGCTACTCAGGAGGCTGAGGCAGGAGGATCGCTTGAGCCCAGGAGTTTGAGGTTGCTGTGAGCTAGGCTGACGCCACGGCACTCACTCTAGCCCAGGCAACAGAGCGAGACTCTGTCTCGAAAAACAAAACAAAACAAAAGAGTGAATCCATTTAAAATGGGGAGCAAGGTTGTGTTAAGTAATGAGAAAAAGATCTGATTAAAAACTGTGTCTTGGGGCCGGGTGCGGTGGCTCATGCCTATTAATCCTAGCACTCTGGGAGGCCGAGGCGGGTGGATCACTTGAGCTCAGGAGTTTGAGACCAGCCTGAGCAAGAGCGAGACCCCTGTCTCTAGTAAAAAAATAGAAAGAAATTAGCTGGACAACTAAAAACATATAGAAAAAATTAGCTGGGCATGGTGGCTCATGCCTGTAGTCCCAGCTACTCAGGAGGCTGAGGCAGGAGGATCGCTTGAGCCCAGGAGTTTGAGGTTGCTGTGAGCTAGGCTGACGCCACAGCACTCTAGCCCAGGCAACAGAGTGAGACAATGTCTCAAAAAAAAAAAAAAAAAAACAACTGTGTCTTGGGAATGAAACTTAAACATTATGAAAATGACTATATTTGATTTTATGCCCTCAAAAATATGGCATAATTGCAACTGTACTGTAATACTTAGAAAAAATCTTGGATTAAATGTTTTTATTTTTGTACAAAATTTTATGATGGCATGATACTATGCCTTTAACTGTATGATTGACTTTTGCAGTAGAAAGAGTCATTTCGGGAAAAGGGTTCTGAGGCTTCATCAGTTTTCCCAAAGGTCTCTCTCAATCTTTTGCTAATCTCATGTCTTAGTCTGTTTTCTGCTGCTGTAACAGAATACCACAAACTGGGTAATTTATAAAGAAAAGAAATTTATTTCTCACAGTTCTGAAGGCTGGGAAGTCCAAGATCAAGGGGCCACATCTGGTGAAGGCCTTGCTGTGTCATAACATGGTGGAAGGCATCACATGGCGAGAGAGGGCGAGACACATAAGAAAGAGAGAAAAGGGAAGCCAAACTCCCAAAATAACTAACCCATTCCTGAGATGGCAACATTAATCCATTCATTAGGGCAAAGCTCTCATGACCTAATCTCCTCTTAAAGGCTTCACCTCCCAATTAAATTTCAATGTGAGGCCAGGCATGGTGGTCAAGCCTGTAATCCCAGCACTTTGGGAGGCCAAGGTTGGAGAACTGCTTCAGCCCAGGAGTTTGGGGCCAGTCTGGACAACATAGCAAGACCCCTGTCTCTACAAAAATTTTGAAAAATTAGCTGGGCACGGTGATGCACACCTGTGGCCCCAGCTACTCAGGAGGCTGAGGCAGGAGGATTGCCTGAACCCAGGAATTTGAGGTTACAGTGAGCTGTGATCACACTGCTGCACTCCAGCCTGGCTGATAGAGCAAGGGCCTTGTTTCTCAAAAAAAAAAAAAAGAAAAGAAAAGAAAAGAAAGAAATGGCATCCTAATGGATTTCTCATCTGCCTACTCACCAAAATATTTCTAAATCACAACTGTTGTTCCACGTCTCCTCTGCTTAAAAGCTTCCAAGGGCCATCAACTGATGAACAAATGAATAAACAAAATGTGGTACATCCATGCAATGGAATATGATTTAGCCATAAAAGGTAGTGAGGTACTGATATACGCTACAATATGGATGGACCTTGAAAATGTTATGCTTAATGAAAACAGCCAGACAGAAAAGGCCACATGTATATAATTCCATTCATATAAAGTATCCAGAACAGGCAAATACATAAAGACAGAGAGTAGATTAGTGGTTGCCAGGGTCGGGGATGGAACTTGGGGGGAAATGGGGAGTGACTGCTAATGCGTATGGGGTTTCTTTTGGAGTTGATAAAGATTCCTTGAAATCAGTTATGGTGATGGTTGTACAACTCTGTGAATATATTGAAAACTACTGTAGAGTTTAAATGAAGGAATGATATGGCATATGAATTATATCTCATGGTCGGG
>RJWJ010005037.1:0-71148 GCA_004363605.1 Indri indri | reverse complement strand
CTCTTGCTCAGGCTGGTTTCGAACTCCTGAGCTCAAATGATCCACCCACCTCAGCCTCCTATAGTGCTAGGATTACAGGCGTGAGCCACCGCGCCCGGCCCTTGCTTATTTTCTTTTCCCCATTGCTTCTGAAAATCTAATGTGCCTGGGCCTAGAGACTTGGAGACACATTAAGTGCTCACTTTCAATCTTCTTATTTTTTTCAGTTTACTACTAAAATTAACCACTTGCGGTAGCTTCTTTACAGTTTGAAGATGATTCTTCTCATTGCAAACTACAAAAGAAATGAGGAGAAGGTGTTGTTTTCCTTCCTCTTTGTCACATGCTAACATTGTACCATCTGGCTCAAGTCATGGGTCTAGCTCTTCCTGTTCTTGTCCTGAACATAACCAAAAGTGCATTTTGGTAAGTTCAGCATTTTCTCTGCAAGCCTTAGCTCATCTTTTGCTCCAGCTTTGTTGATGTTATTCTGACATCTGATCATGCTGCTGACAACAAAATTAGGCTAGGAAAGGTTTAACATTTTAAAGTTTTTAAGTGAAGCTGAACCTTAAACATCAACATTGCTGGTAACACTGGCAAATAATTCTGTTGAGGGCTCATTCCCAAAAGGGAATTGGGAACTTTGTACATGATGTTGCTATCATACCACAAAGAACATTCTTTACCCAGTCTCTGAAAGATGTCTCTGAAACAGCATCTGTGCCTGATAATAGCAACACTCTCTAATGTGTTGATCTTTGTACATGTGCCCAATGCCAGGCACATAGTAGGTACTCAATAAAATTTTGTTTACTGGCCGAATGAGAGCAATACACATGGAGGGAGAGGAAAAAAGTGATTAATTCCTTCCAGTCATATGAGGACTAAAGCTGAGTATATGGATTTAATTTTTCATATTATCTTTGGACTGATTTGACATTTTTTGCTTTAAGAGTCTTACCACTTTGATCCACAGAAAACCATTAGTGGTGAAAATATGGAATATGCTTCTTGGAAAATGCATTGTTTCAACAGACTAAAGACACATAAGCTGGAGCAAGTATGCAAACCTTCCTTGTTTGAATTAAAAGGAAAGGAAGCAAAGGAAGGAATTAATGGAAATTTTCAAATCTAAGTCTCTTTCTAATATTTTTGAGGAAAACTTCTGGGAGCCAAGAAGAAAGAAGACTAACCAAGTCTTCTTGGTTAGAGATACAGTAATAATAATGATTCAAGTTCAAACATCCCAGAAAGCATCTAATGTTTTCTTTTGAATCCTAGTAATTAAAACTGTCTTAATAGTTAATACTCTGTATTAGTTTTCAGGAAAGTTAAAATAGGAGTCAATATATGATATAGTATAAAACTTTGCAGAAATTAAGTTGTTAATAACTCTCTTAATAACTCAGGCAGTATTAGTATTGCCTGTAATAATCTCTAGTCTCTAAATTTGTCAAATCCTTTTGGGGTTAGGCATGGCAGAAATGATAGGTTAATAATCAATTCCCTGCTTATTTGTTTTGACTTTATATCTCACTATTCTCACGTACTAAACATCCATTCAAATTAAGATCCTTTTTTGGTTATAAAAAGCACACACTGATATGAGTTCTATTAACTGGTTACTAGCTGGAAGGGAGAGGTTTACCTCAGTCACAGATCCAACTTCAGTGCAGGGTTTGCTATTTTTAATCACAGAACTCAGAAGCTTAATTCAGTTAAAAAGGGAGGAAGTTGTCAAGGGAGGGTTGCTAAAAGTTCATGCTAAATTTGCTTAGAACCAGATTGTGTTCATTAATATTTATACATCTATGGTTGGGAAGGGGCGATTATGCTTCTTTAAAAACAGTGGGTATTCATTTTCCATGTATGGCACAGCCTCCTGATTAGGGAAGGTGGGTTTTCATTGTACAATCAATGGAGATACAGATGGAAACCATCTGGCGCCTCATCCCTTTTTGTCAAAAACCTTGTCTTGTCTCTCACATGTCAATGATGAATGGAAGGATTTCAAACTCTAGCTGAACAATGCAGTTTGAATCCCTCAGCTAGCCAAGGGGTTTTTGGCAAGCATCGATGAGCTTAATATTTTAAAGAAACCAGCAATCATTTTAATTCATTAGTTGAGGCCTGTTGTTCTAGACAGTGTTTTTGATTTGTATTTTGGGCACTGGCTTTGTTTTTGATTCAGAAGCGTATTCCATATGGGTATATTTTCTTTTACACAGTGTAAATCATGGAGACAAAAGTGGGAGTTTTATCTGATAAAATGACCAAAATGCTGAGAGATTCTTTTAATCATCTTTCGTATTATGATTCATATTAAGAGTTCAGACCAAAAATTTCCTCGTTAGCTGGTATAGAGTATGAATCAGAGAACACGGAATTTAGTTAACCCAACTATAGACAATGAATCTAAAAATCAATTCAATGTTCTGCTTTGTGAGAGGAAACTTAGTACAAACCTGTCGTAGAGAACCTTGGGGACAACACTTTATTGTGTGTCTGCCGAAGGTGGGTTTCTAGGGTAGAAGCAAAGTGATCGATTCACATGGTTAGCTTTGCAGTCAGTACTGAGTTAACAAAAAACAGATTGGTTTTTCTGCACTCCACATTTGATAGAATGAGGTGAGTCACCAAAAAGCAAGTCAATGCCAGAACCTTATCCAGAAACTCATTTCCAGAGTATATCCTGGCATTGGTGGAGATTTTGCCCAATTTTATGCAACTACCAAGACTGTGGTGGCCTCTATAGGCCACACTGACATTTGGTAGTTAACAGCGAACATAATACACAAGTTATTTGATTTAATTATCATGGTTATTGTGTTAATATATAGTGTTTATTACTGACCAGATACTGTTCTGAAATGCCAGATAGATGATAAATATACCGTATCTATACCATATACAGCTACATATATGTATATCTATATTATATCTATCTATATATCTGTCTTCATTTATTTAATCCTTATAACCATCCTAATAGGTAAATTCTATTATTATCCTCATTTCACAGGTAAGGAAACTAAGGATCAGAGGGATAAAGAACTTGCCCAAGTCACACAGCTATTAAATGGTAGAGTGGAAATTCAGTTCAGATATGCTCTGAAACCTACATGCTTAATCATTGAATATTGTCTCTTACAATAAGCATATGAGGTAGAGGTTATTTTTATTAACCAAATATATTTTTGAAACCACAGCACTGGAAGGTTAAATTACTTGCCTCAGTTGTCCAGCTGGTAGCTTGTGGAGCCAGGACTCAGGCTTTCTGAATCCCATTCTCTTTGCACAATGGAAAAATGGAGGATAATCACCCTGAGCCACCAGAAGATCCCCCATAATCAGAGAAGGACTTAAATTCTGTTCACCACAGTTCAGTCCTAGGAAAGGGAAATGCATTGATCCTCTCCTGATTTACAACAGTGCGATTCAACCAAATTATTTCTAATTTTTTTTTTTTTTTTTTTGAGACAGGGTCTCACTCTGTCACTCAGGCTGGAGTGCAGTGGTGTCAACATAGCTCACTGCAGCCTCCAACTCCTGGGCTCAAGTGATCCTCTTGCCTCAGCCTCCCAAGTAGCTAGGCATACACAACCATTAAAATTTTGCCACTAGACTTTTATAGTCCTATAAAAAACAAGATACAAGAAGAAAGAGAAGAGTTTTAGAGTTTTGAAAATTTAATTAGATATTGAGAAACAATTTATGAAAGGACAGAAGTCGGTTAGCCCTTTAAATTCTCACACAGCACAGTAGTTCTCAAATGGTAGCCTGTAGCAGAATCACCTGGAGGCTGGACCCCACTCCTAGACTTTTTGATGTAGAAGGTCTGAGTGGAGCCTAAGTATTTTCATTTCTAATACGTTCTCTCAGATATTGCCAGTGCTACTTATTAAGGGACCCCACTTCGAGAACCACTACTGTAGAGCCTTAGGATGGCTTTGCCATTTGTTCTATGTTATAAAACTAATGAGGGCTTGAAATTCAAACCTAGGGATGCTTCCAAAACTCACACTTTTTCAACCATGTTTTCAATCTTAGCTGGACATTAGACAGCAGTCCCCAACCTTTTGGCAACAGGGACCCATGGACTGGTATCATGGGAGACAATTTTTTCACGGATGGTGAGTATGGGGAGAGAGGGCGCTGCACAGTGATGTGAGAGATGGGGAGTGGCAAAGATTCACTCTCTCAGTGGCCGCTCACCTCCTGCTGTGCTTTCCCACCCCTTTCCTAAGTGTCATGGAAGACAATTTTTCCAGGGACTTGGTATTGGGGGCTGGGGGAAGGGCAGAGCTCTGCAGCTGGGTCCCTAACAGCCTGGACTGGGAACCGCAGCATTAGAATGTCCTAGGGAGCATTTAAAATTTTAAAAATCCTGTTTCCCGGTGCCCACCCCAGAACAATTAAATGAAACTTCCAGGGGTAGGATAATGGTAGGAGTTGAAGGACCCGAAGTGCCTCTAGAGGTCTACCAGGGTTGAAAACCACTGTCCACCACCACACTTTCAGGCCATCATTTTAATATGAATTTCAGAAATTAAAAAGCTGTGTTAATTTCAGAAATAAAAAAACTGAAGCCCTCTGTCTTGAATTAACTGAACCATAAATACTTTGAAGAGTCTTAATAACCAAGCAGTTAGTTTTAGTGAAATGACTCTTCATTGATATGTTTAATGTGTCCCTGGAAAGCACTTTTGTAAAATTTCTTTATTTAAATATCTTGTCTTCTGCTAGATTGGAGCAGAGAATTTTCCTCTGAGAACCTTTTGTGGTGAAGTAAGTAAAGGCTTTCAGTAGATCATATATACCTTAGTATTCATTGTTTTTTTCAGAATGAAATCAAATTCAGTAGATTGTCATAAAAAGCATTGATTAACATAATTACCTGTAATCATGTTAGATGCACTACAACAGATATAAGTACATAGACAATTGTATAGCCCTATTATTCTCCTTCTTAGAATTGTTCAGGATTAACTTGGTGTCTATGTTTGTTCACATACAAAGCATTAGTCTGACACATAAGTGAGCATTGATAGTCAGTGTCATGCATAGCTCAAGAACGAGTGAAGTGCACTGAATCAGTTGCCAACCTCTGAACAAGTTGTGTTCCATGTGTGCATTGCAGGTTAATTCTTGGGAATACAGAATTTACTCGCCTATGGAAATAAGAGTTGTGTATTCCACTTTTTAAAAAATCCCAATGCTGGGGCAGTGAGGGCCAGGAGAAATTGATAGCAGAGTAGGTTTTTCTCATCAATCCTCCCTGTGTGTACCTCACTAGTGTTTTCCGTCCCACTATAGATCACCCCTCCCTAGCTATTTCAGTCATTTATTGTCATATAACAAACCACCCCAAAACTTAGTGGCTTCAAATAGCAATGATTTACTGTTTCTCACAGTTCCGTGAGTCAGGACTTCAGGTAAGGTTGGCTGGGCAGTTTTTGCTTCGTTTGGCATTGATTAGAGGTTGCCCACTCAGCCTTATTCAGCTGGTGGCTGGGCTGGGCTGGAAGCCCAAGGATTTACTCAGTTATCTGGTGACCTGATGCTTCTCATGTGCTCTCTCCGCATAGCTAGTTTGGGCTTCCTCACAGCGTGGTATTTTTAGGGGCATCAGCCCTCTCACATGGAAGCTGGCTTCCAAGAGGAAAGACTCAGAAACTTCTAGTCCTCTCTCAAGCCTTGGGATAAGAAGTCCCAGGATCCAGAACATCATTTCCTCCACATTGTGATGGTCAAACTTACAAGGCTACCCTGGATTTAAAAGCAAGGAGAAATGTATCCCACCTCTTAAAGCGGCCGGGGCAGGGTGGGGTGGGGGTGGCGGGGAACAGGTGACACGTGTATAGGAAAAATCAATGGTGGCCGTCCTCAGATACTGTCTTCTGTATCACCCTTCATTGCTAGATTCTGGAGGAGGTTGAGATGTTTAAGACTCAAACTCATAAAAGTATGACCCACCAATATGGTCATGTCCCAAAAAGTAACTTCAGTTGAGGCCAGAGAGGTGAAAATCTTTCAGCAACAGCTGAAAGAATGTTGAATTCATACACATCTCTCATTTAGCTTCCATTTTGTCATAGAGAAGTTGGAAATCTAAGCTTTCATCTGGAGAGGAAATTGAGGACTGTGGCTGTATCGGGATTAGATTCAGCTGGGAGTATCAGAAACCCAAAATAAAGGGAAGTAAAAAGGAATTTATTTTCCTCATGTGAAGTTCAGACACAGGCGGTGCAGGTCTGGCATGGCTTTCTCACTCACCTCCACCTCCAGAGCAGGATTGGAAAATGACAACTCTAACATAATTATGGCACAGGTAAAGTACATAGCTTATCCCAAGTTCAGATGATCATAATCCCTCTCTAATGGGTCTTTTACTCTGGGAAATTATCCAGCCACAACACCAAATTTCTTAAATGTCCATTTTTTATAGAAATGATGATAGCATATCATACAGGCTTTGTGAACAGTTACAGATAGAGGGAATTTCAACCTTTAAAAATTTTGCCAAGCTCCTCAAAGCTACTTAAATGTAAAATCAGTTATTTATTACTTTGTCTAATTTCCCTTTTTCTCTACATGAAATTATTTGTATAGTCATTGTTGGTTGAAGTAGTAAAGCAGTTATACTCAGGAATGGAAGAGACAGACACAAAAATGCTATTTTAACCTTATTTTTATTGATGAGGCAGAATGAGCACAGGCCTAAGAATAAGATAAGCATGAGTCTTGGAGCAAATCACCAAATGTCTTGGAACCTTCATTTCTTCACCTGTAAAATGGAGATGATAACATACTCTATAGATAGGGTGCTTTAGGGGAAGAGGTGGATCATGTGAAATAATGATGCAAAAGTGTTAGAAAAGAAATCTCTAGAAGCTTCAGATATTTTACTTTCCTTCATTTTGTTAAAAGCATCATCACCGTTTTGTGTTGTAATCAAGACAATCCACTATGCTTAGTTCTGAATTGTTCATTAAAATAATTGAGAATGCAGATTCTGCCCATGTTGCAACCTTCTCTTTCTGGACATGGTGCCTCGGCAGGGCCCTGAGTGGCACTTTTGGTAGAAATTAAATATAAATATATATTTATATTAAATATGACCATATTGGGTCAGTAAAGTCTGAAAATTTGGGAGACGTATGAGGAAAAGAAAGACGTAAGGACAGCCAACACTTGATTCCTCAGTGCTAGGCCCTGGGTTAGTTCTTTTTTCTTCTCTCATCTCTCTCTCTCTTTTGTTTGTTTTGTTTTGTCGTGTTTTGTTTTTAAGACATGAGGTCTCACTCTGCCACTCAGGCTAGAGTGCCGTGGCTCTATCATAGCTTACTGTAGCCTCAAACTCCTGAGTTTGAACAATTCTCCTGCCTCAGCCTCCCTAGTAGCTAGGACTACAGGCACACACCACCACTCCTGGGATATTTTTTTTTTTTTTGGAGATGGGGGTCTTGCTAAGTTGCCCAGGCTGGTCTTGAACTCCTGGCCTCAAGTGACCCTACTGCCTCGGCCTCCCAGAGTGCTGGGAGTACAGGCACACTGTGCCAGGCCTGTAATCTCTTTTAACCTGCACCAGAGCTCTTCAAGAAAAGTGTTGTTATTAGACCAATTTATAGGAGAGGAAACAAGCTTTAGAGAGACTTTTGACTTGTGGAAGGTTCATAGAGAATGAGCAATAGAGCTGGGATTTGAATCCAACAAAAGCCTGATCCTGTGCTGTTACTTCAAATGCTCACCATGAACTTCAGCACCAGCTAAACAAGGCCACAGAGAAAATTAGGAAATGTTCATTCCAGAGATAGTTTCATAGCCAGGGCTGGTGATGTTGGCATGTGACCTGTGCAGTCACTCAGAAGGGCCCCATGCTCAGTGGACTGGCCTGCTGGTGCCTTCTTGAAATTCTTAATTGTTTTTGAAACAAATTGCCCCATATTTTCATTTTCCACTGGACCTAACAAATTATGTTGCTAGTCCTGGGAAACACTAAGGTAACATGTGTAAAGCAAAAGAGAAGGGAAGAGGGAGCTAACATTTGCTGAACACTTACGACCTGCCAGACATGTATTTACGTCATTTTTATACCCATTAACTAATTCCACCTATAGAACAACTCGATAAAGTAAATAAGTTCATCACTTTATAGATAAAGAAACAGAGACTCAAAGAAGCTACGTAATTTGCATGAGGTTACACAGCTGGGAAGAGGTGGAGCTGGGATTCAAAGCCAGGTGCATCTGACTTCAGTGCTTTTATTCTGTTAACCCCTCCAGGCTACTCCACGTTGAGATAATAAATACCTACTCCTTAAGGGGGTATTATAATGAGGTGATTTTCCACTGTGAAGAAATACATTAAATATTATTAAAGGCATATAGCTTATAAAAATGTAGAGTTGCTGCCTGCAAAACTTATTTCTGGTTGGGACGGACCTAGTGAAATATTTTCAAAGACAAGCTGTGATATGTAAATATGATCAAGTCATGATATGAGAATTACTGGACAAAGGACTACATAGTGTTATTTTTACAAGCCAATTGCATCAAGGTTCTTAAATGCATACATAGCAATAAACTAGGAGTCCAGAGACGTGAATTCTACTTTTGACTTTAAATAATCTTGAATAAGTCATTTGGCTACTCTGAGTCTCAACTAGGAATTGAAAAAGGAGTATCTGAAGCCATAGTAAAAAGTTTTCATCATAATTAGAACTCTAAGTAGAATTTTTTTTTTCTTTTATGTCCAGGACAAGAAGGCTGAATTGGCTTTCCCTTTAGAGAAAAGTCCTTAAGTAAGAGGGAGGAGAGGAATGAAAAGAGAAGAGAGATCTTCTATCCCAGTACACTGAAGGGTCTTTGCTGGGCCTTTAGCTGTCTGCCTCTAGTACCAAGGCTGCTGGCCTGGGATAGCAGCAAGCCTGCCACCAAACTGGGAGAGGTGCTACAGGGTACTTGTTGAGGAGGGAGGGAGAGAGGGAAGATGCTCTAAATTCACCCAATATTCCTAATACCTCTCAATAATTATTTAAATATTTTGCTTTCTTT
This sequence comes from Indri indri, assembly GCA_004363605.1. Lineage (NCBI taxonomy): Eukaryota > Metazoa > Chordata > Mammalia > Primates > Indriidae > Indri > Indri indri. The sequence continues at coordinate 62,110 of RJWJ010005037.1, read as the reverse complement.
CTATAATATTTCATTGCCTGATGCGCAAGGACACAATCACCGTGTCCTAGCTATTGCTCTAAGATTGATTGGGAGTGGTTTCACAATCATGGGTCCAGGCTCAGCTGACAAGAATGCCGTGATTGATAAATGCTGTCTGTCATGGGTGCTGCGTGTATGGGGCGGTGATAGATGTGGATCATATCTCATCTGTTAGATATTTGCCATCCCTAGATTAAGGTAGACTTTCAAGAAATATTTGTTGGATGACTGAACAGCCATTGCTGTCAGTGTTAAATTTGTTGTACCTATGAGAAAAAACGTAGTCCCAGACGTTGGCTAAGAAGTTTTTAGAGAATTTAGGGCATTGCCATATAAGTGAAAAACATAAAATTTCCATTGATTTCTGAGTGTGGGTCACAGAACATTTGCATCAGAATCACCTAGTAAGCTCATTTAAAGTACGCCTTCTGGGCCCCATCCTACTTACTTACAATGTCTTTGAAGGGTAAGGCCCAGGAATCTGCATTCTCCTAAGTGTCCTCAGTGATTGGTATATGTGTGTGTATATTTGTGCATGCATGTGTGTGGGTGTGTTTCGAAGTGGGGAAACCATTGCTTTATAAGATTAAGTAAGAAAAATTATATTTTTTAGATTGGCAATACTTTCATTTAGCATATCATAGTCTCAACTAAAAATGTGCACCACTCTTCAAAGGGTGCTGGAAATCAATAGAGGGTCATAAAATACAAAAAGTTTGATTAAATCAATTTTTCAGAGTTAAGTGTGGGGGATCTTAATATAAAAAACCTAAGGGCAGAAAAACAGTCTTCTTTAAAAGTCTTTTAGTAATAGCTTACTCAACCAGGTAACACCAGGTGGGGTCACAGAAGTATGCTCTTTTTTCCATCCCTGTACCTTTGATGTGTGAGTGTGTGTGTGTGTGTGTGTGTGCGCACAAATGTGCAAACCATGAAAGGGCACAGGGTTGCCGAAGACTATAACTGTAGCTGAAAGACGGAATCTACTTTAAGCAAAGGCCAACTTCTGGGAGATAATCGAACAACACTAAGTTGATGTGGGAGGAGCAGGGAAGGAAAGAAGAAGAATAGGACAAATATTTAGAAGGCCTTAGAAAAAAAGGTGCTCCAACTCAGTCACATGAGAGCAGGACAGTATTATTGAAAGGATGTGGGTTTGGGCCAGGCAACCTGAATTTGAATGTGACTCTGCCACTTAACTAGTCCTCTGATTATAAGCAGGTTACTTAATTCCTCGAGATCCTTGATTCCTCATTTGTGAAACTGGTTAATGATAGAACCAACTCAACCAGGGGAACAAGTGGCTGTGAGAGTTACCAAGGAAAATGTAAAGTGCTGGCATGCAATAATCTCCCAATTCATGACATTTGTTAGAGAGAGGCCAAAGCTAGAATGATTTTCCCTCTTGAAGTGTAGCTAATCAATACTGTTATTCTAATGTGGAATCATTTTTCTGGGACAGTATGTGTGAAGTTCTCCAAGGCTCAATTGCTCATCCTCGGGGAAAGCCTTATCAGTAAAGAGGGTTCAATAAGCAGCATCACCCACCTCTAGAATTAGCTTGGAGTCCAGAGATCCTCCCTGGAGAGGAGCCATTTTTATCTTGTTTCCCTGAAGTTGGATGATCTCAAAGTATATATTAATTAATCAGTTGATTGATCCAACAAAAATATTTTGAACTTGAGCCTGTCTGTTAGGTGTCAGGCCATCGTCCTTGCCCTCCAGCTGCTCATAAGCTCGTGGACATGAACCACATGCCATGGGAACATAGAAAAAAGGCCAACTTTGTTAGTTATCTTCAGAAATAAGGCGTGAGAGGGAGCCTTATTGAACAAAAGATATTTGAGTTTGATTTCAAAAGATGAATAAAAGAGTTTTCCAGACAAATTCTAGGTAGGGAAGCCATGTCGGGCAAAGGAAAGAGTGATTTCACTCGGTAGAGTACAAACAACTAAAGAGTAAGTAAGAACAAGCAGGTGAATTTCCTTCCCTAGTGTTCATCCACATATGTGGACAATGGGCAGTTTGGTCCTTGGTGAGTTTGCCAGCCAGGACTTCAGGGTTTTTGTTTAATTGTAGCTAACAGACCCACAAAGGGGGGTGGAGAACAGCTTTGCTTCAGAGGGCGAAATGGCTAAATCCCTGGTGACATACCTCATAAACCCAACCCAACACAGTGGTGGGTAACCTTTCCATAAGCTCCTTCTCTTCAATAACATTTCACAATCAAGTCAAAGACTTAAGTACTATTTCCAAGAATTCCAGATCAGAGACCAGACAGGGACAGTGCATCAGGGCATTGACATTCTGTCTTTTCTTATTTATTTTTACATTAGTATGTTCTCTCAAGCCTACTTGCATGAACACACAATGATGTAATTAATGAATTCACTCTGAAACAGCTGTAGAAAATATGCTTTATTAATAGGCCACTTCAATTTTTGGGGGCGTTCAACCAGATAAATCAATCAAAACATCATGTGGTGTATGTGTATGTGTGTGTACGTGTTTGATTTACAAAACTTATTGAGTCAATGGAGGATAAATATATTTACATGAGGTTAGGTGCAGTGGCTTACACCTTTAATCCTAGCACTTTGGGAGGCTGAGGTGCAAGGATTCCTTGAGCCCAGGGGTTTGAAGTTGCAGTGAGATATGACGACGCCACTGCACTACGGCAAGGGCGACAGAGTGAGACCCTGTCTCAAAAAAATATATATGTATAAATGAATATAGATTTAAGAGATGCCCTTTGAGCTTGTGAGACTAATTTTCCTTTTTGACACAAAAGAATTACCTGCCTTCTTATTTTAAAGAGTTATTGGTCGAATGGAGTCCATGTTGAAAAACATTAAATTCCAGAGCAAAGTAGTATTCAATGAGTACATCTCCATAGAAATAAACTCTAACTAGTTCACTGAGTCTCAAAATTCAGCCCATTATCCAACTGGGGAGCTTTTTAGAATGCAGATTCCTGGACTCACCTAGGAAGATTTATTCTGTAGGTCTGGAGTGGGGCCTAGAAATCTGCATTTTTGACAACCCAAAGTGAGTCTGATCCAAGTGGTATAAATATCAGAATTTGAGAAACTCCATTTTATCCCTTCCAGCCTGAAGGGTTCACTCTGGGATTGGACGAGGTTAACAGGATGCTTGATGAATACAGAATTAGGACAGAGGAGTAGACTGCTTTGAAGGGAGAATCCTATATGAACCAGAAGAACCACCCACTAAGCAACTGGATTAGTCTTTTATAAACAGAGCACTTTAAACCTTGGACAGGCTCCAAGGAAGGCTAACAGATTCTTGTTCTTGTCCCACCTCCCCCACTGTCCTTTTTACTGTTCATCAGCACTTTATCCTACAAGTGTAGCTCCTGAAAGGCAGTTTCTAGTGAAATTTAGGAGTCACTTGGAGTCCTTGAAGATGTCTTCATCTCATCAGCCACCCATTTACACATATGGCTCTGTGAAAGGCTTCCACTGGCTACTTTATTCTATTCTGTGTGCCTTACTCATAGTGGACACTGGCTCCTCTGGCTTCCAGTATATTGTCTTCCAACTTACATTCCTGTCTCCTTTGTTTTACCTACTCCTTACAGGTCCTCGACTCCATAGGAAAGCGCTTAGAGAAAAAATAAATAAATAAAATCTATGTTTATAAAAGGCAGCATTATTTACATACTTTTTTTTGTATGCCTCGAGGTAATTTTATGACCTGGAATTTCACAATTGCAGGTGAAATATTCCCTCTTAAATATACAACATAGTTACAATGTGTAACAACTTTTCTGGAACAGTTTGGATTTCAAATAGCCCATTCCATCAGCACCATGAATATATGTTTATACTTGTTGGAACATGAATCTAGATTATTGGTTTAGAAACTAGAGTATTGAGCATCAACTGGATCTGTCATACAAAATCCAATGGAGTTCGCTTATTGTTAAGTAGGATCATGTTAAAAATCCATGTTACCCATTCAGCATTTTTATCCACAGCAAAAAGGTACAAGATACTTGAAAAATGTTTGAAGTATATAATTTATAATTTCAATCCCATTGTTCTGAACTTCTGGAATCCCTTAATTTGAAATAAATCTTTATTTTATGGTTCTGTGAGTATGCAGTTTCTTAATACCTTGTAGTGTGGATCTCTTGAAGCGATTTTTTTTCTCTCAACTACATGTGCTATTGAATTCATTAAAAATTGTTCCCAAAACAATTCTGTGACAAAATTGTTTCTGCAGTGTTGAGAACCAGGCTGTTTCCTTTGGGAGAACAAAAAATACTTATCCAAAGCTATGCAGAAACAGTTAACTAGATTAGAGAGCACTAAATTAACTTTAGAGACAAGCCTTCAGAATCGAAAGGGGATGGATCCCTTATGTGACTCTTGTCTGACAAAAACTGTGAAGGGTCTGAGATTTTTTTTTTTTTTTTTTTTGAGACAGAGTCTCACTCTCTTGCCTGGGGCGAGTGCCATGGTGTCAGCCTAGCTCACAGCAACCTCAAACTCCCGGGCTCAAGCGATCCTACTGCCTCAGCCTCCCGAGTAGCTGGGACTACAGGCATGCGCCACCATGCCTGGCTAATTTTTTTTTATATATATATATATTTTTAGCTGTCTGATTAATTTTCTTTCTACTTTTGGTAGAGATGGGGTCTCGCTCTTGCTCAGGCTGGTCTCGAACTCCTGAGCTCAGAACGATCCGCCCGCCTCAGCCTCCCAGAGTGCTAGGATTACAGGCGTGAGCCACCGCGCCCGGCCGGGTCTGAGATTTTTATCTGATTTTCAAGCTAACAAATTAGCCTGCCACTGTTTCATGAAATAGCTAAAAACATGATATTCTTGGGTCAGTTATGAAGGAGCATTTATTACTCACAGCAATACCAGTAGGCAGGGTATCAGCATTTTCTCATGTCTGTTCCCTGAATGCCAATTCCTACAGGTTAATGTAAAGAGGTCCAGGGGACACCTGTACATGCAAGTTGCATTACTAGAAGGGATCCTGAGCTTATGGAACCCAAACCTTTTATGACGAGCTGCAGGCATGCCTTGCCTTTGATGCAGGGAGAGATTGTCTCTATCCTTCAAGTCTGTTCACTATACAAACATTTTTAGAAAGCTAGTCTGCAACAAAGACTGTACCTCTGCTCATAAGATGTACATAAATTTGAAAAACCCATGGAAACTTGTCCCCCAACAATGACACAGAAAATACTGTGTTCTTGAACACATTTATTTGAGCCTTATAGGGATGGATTTCAGGCATGCCATTTCATTTTAGACATGCTTATCGGCTAATAGTTTTCTAGGAAATCATTTTTTCTACCATAATGGATACCATTTATAAAGGTTATTGATAATAAAATACTCATGGGAATCTTTGTTTTTATTTATTTTTCCTCCTAATGTAATGCATCTTTACCCAGAATATAGCTGAAGGGCTGTTTCATATTTTACCCTTTTCAGTGATAATTTTGTATAGGAATTATATGGCTGCCACAGGTTTGGGTATTCTCAAAGACACAATTCAAAACAGAATTCTGTGGGAACCTTGAAGTATATCCCGAAGCTGCAATGTTTTAGTTTGTGTATTTGGTTTTTTCAATCTTATAATTTGGCTTTATCTAGGTGGCCAAGAAAAAGGATTTATGTAACTTTTTCTTGATCTGAATTATCACACAATTGTTCAAGCCTATTTTCACTTGATTGTGTTATATAGCTTCTAAGACATAGATGTGTGCTGTTTATTTAGCACGCCTGGAAAGACAGAGGTAGGAGACCAAATAAGTAAGTTCTCACCATTAACTTTGGGCTTCCCGTGGAATTGACTTTGTCAAAGTAAATTTGACATAATTAACAATGGTGGTGATTATTTTCTGTCTTCTGAATCAAAATAAAGAATTTACAGTCAGCTTTTTGTTCCTAGAAACAGATTTTCTCTTTATAAAGATGCATTTTCCTGCTGTGTATTGTGCTTCAGCTATGTGGTCTTGACCCTGAATTCCCTCTTACCACCAGTGCCTTTGTCCTCAGGGCACTTGGTGGAATTCAGCGTTTCCAGTTGCTTATACAAGTGAGTTACTACATTTGAGATGAAACTGAAAATGCAAATACACTAGGGGGGTCCAATTTTTAAAAAATGGAGTCAAGCTCAACAGAAACACACCTGTGTGATTTTTGCCTTTCTTGTTCTGTAGCCTTAATAGCTCAATATTTTTTATTTTTTAATTTCAATAGATTTAGGGGTACAAGTGGTTTTTGGTTACATGGATGAATTGTACAGTGGAAAATCTGGGATCTTAGTGTACCATTCACCCGAATTGTGTACATTGTACCCAATAGGTAATTCTCTGCTCCCTCCAACCCCAGCCCACAGCGTTCCCCCTTCTGAGTCTCCAGGGTCCATTGTACCACTTTGTATGCCCCTGCATACCCATAGCTTAGTTCCCATTTATAAGTGAGAACATGTGGTATTTGGTTTTCCATTCATCACATACTTCACATAGGATGATGGCCTCCAGTTCGATCCAAGTTGCTGCAAAAAACATTTCATTCTTTTTATGGCTGAATAGTATTCCATGGTGTATATATACCACACTTTATTTATCTACTCATCGGTTGATTGACACTTAGGTTGGTTCTATATCTTTGCAATTGTGAATTGTGCTGCAATAAACATACCAGTGGAGTATTCTTTTTGATATAATGACTTCTTTTCCTTTGGGTAGATACCCAGTAGTGGGATGGCTGGATGGAATGGTAGGTCTACTTTTGGTTCTTTGGAATAGCTCAATATTTTTAGTTTCAATACTGAATATTAACATTGTTATTGATGGGCATTTGGATTTCTTTATTTTACTAAAAATACGTGGTAAGTGCTGCTGCCAATACTCAAGCATAATCTCTCTTTTTTAATCCCCAAAGAGTTTATCATGTAGAATTCTTAGAAAAGGATTAGGATATAGACATATCTTTTGAGGGGACACCCCTCAGCCCACTACACCTATCACAAGCAACTTTTAACCTCATATTGTAACATAACAATGTTCCCATTTTATTAAAATTCTTTGCAAATGTCTTTCCAAATTGTCACGTAATATTTGCCACATCAATGGATACATCATAATTAATTATCACTTCAACTATTGTTGAACATTAAAATGACTCAGAAGAAATTCTCTATTTTAATATTATAGTAAACATTTTTGTATATAAAGCTGTTTTTTCCATATTTTGGCCTTAGGTCTCTTAATTTTTAGAAGTGAGTTCAGTGGGCCAGAAGGGTTGTACCAATTTACAATCTACCTGTAATATTACTATAATAAACCTCTCTAACTGCTCCTTCCTATTCAAAGTAAAAGTTTTATTTGGTAAATTGATAAGTAGAAAATGGCATTTTATTGTGATTTGTATTCCTTAGAACACTAATGAAATGAGATGTTTTCCCATATGTTTTAATCAGAATATTTTTCCTTTTTAAAATTTCTTGTGTGCTCTGATCAATTATCTATTGGCTAATGCTTTTTTAAGAAAATAATTTTGTGTAAACTCCATATTGTCAAAAATAGTGACACATTTAAATTTGTGTTGTGGATGTTTTTCTCAGTCTGTGGTTTGCTCTAGTATTTTGACAATTTGTGATAATTTGGGATTTTTGACAAATAGAAGTGTAAAATTCTTTGACATAAGGATGTTTTGTTGAGATTTCCCTTTGTATTTCTGCTGTTGCCACAGTAGGAGAATATGAGAAGATCTTCTCACATTTAGGACCAGATTCATTTAATTTTCTCCTGCTTTATTTTGGTAACTCTTTAATCCATCTGTACTTTTATTTGATATATGGAGAGAAGTAGAGATCATAACTAAGTTTTTCCAAACTCCCAAACAATTACCTCAGAATCAATATTATTGTACATGTCATTTCTTTACTGTTGATTTGTGATGGCTTCTTTATAATTTTTTAAAGGTTTTCATAAAAACTGGGGTCTGTCTAGAGGACATATATCTTATTTCATTAATCTATTTTTGGTCAATATGAGAGATTGAAATTTTATGATATGTGTTAACATATAGGCAAATCTGGTCATGAAGTTATAATCTGCCTCTACATCAGAGAAGCATTTTGATTAAATACAATGCTGTCATCCCATGTTATAAAAGCAAACTAGCTAGCATATGGATTATCTTGCCAATAATTCTTATCAGTCTTTATTGCTATAAATTAGCACTTATCTTTTTTTTAATGACTCATTATGATGGAGTACTCTATACATATGTTTAAATTTTACCTTCTCCTGTGCCTATTATATCCCCAATCCATTGCCAAATGATATATTGTATTTAGAAATGTCCTGGAAACTTTAATTTATTTGACAAACTCTTTCAGCATGTTGATTTTTTTCTACTGAGCCACAGTAATGACCAGATGCTACTCAACTAATCAGATCCCTGCATGCTGATTTGATCATTTATTTCAGGGTTTTGCAGTCTTGGCACTGTTGATATCCTGGGTTAAAGAGCTCCCTGCTGTATCCCATACATTGTAGGATGTTTGGCAACATCTTCCACTAGTTTCCAGCAGCACTATCCCCTCTTCCTCCTCTGTCCCTGTGTGACAGTCAAAGAATGTTCCTAGGTATTGCCAAATGTCCGCTCTAGGACAAAATTGCCCCTCTTGAGAACTACTGATTTAGATGAAAGTAGTCAGACAGCATGGAGCCTAATAAATTTATTTAACTTTATTCATTTATTACTGTTATTATTTGTAATCTTAGTAATACAATCAGGTTGAACCTAGAGCAATCCAATCAATTGCACAATGGTCTACTGTCATTGGGCTTGAAAAAAATCAACCCCAGGGCATTTTGGTTGTCCATGTGACTTAAACATGACCAAGAGCGACATTATGATTGCTCAAAGTAAAACATCTCAGAGATCTCTTTTGGCTCACCCATTCCTATATAACCTATGCTGATGGTAAATTCGAAAAGTTGTCAATTTGATAACTGTATCGCTACATGTAAAAGAATTATGCCCTGAGTTTTAATCTTACATTTTTTGATATTTAGAAAATGGCCCAAATTCTAAGACCATAATTCTTTGAATCATCTTGCCTTTGATTTTAGCATATAACCATGGCTGTCTGAGCCAGTTAGCTCAGAGAGGTTTTACAAGATGATAATGAGGCCAATGTTGCAGTTTCAATTAGCTTCACAGAAGAAAAACCCAGCTTCACGACAGCACACTGAACTGCTAACCCCGGCCACCACACTCAGCCAATGGCCAAAAGAAAGATGAGAACAGAGAATGTTGCAGACTCAGCACTCCCAGGACCATTTAGCCCGGACAAGCAAAGGTCATATCACTTTGATGATGCTGGGCCATCCGTGTTATATTCCTACGCCAATCCACTGTAGAAACACAAAATGAAGAGTACTGTCTAAATCAGAGCTGCCTTTATAGCCAATGTAGATCACTGAGGCAAAGACTTTTTTATTCCAATTTTTTGGAATTAACAAACAGGACAGCTGCAGTTTTATAACATATTCAAACAACTTTTATTTTTGTTTTAAAATTTGTAATATTAACCATATCTTTGAAGTAAGTACATTTTATCCACTCACGAAATTATTTTCTAATAGTTCACTTAGAGGGATGGGTTGTTAAGAGCATAAATTTGCCTGTCACTGTGTAAATACAAATCAGGTAATTTTCTTCATTGAAATGGGAAGACTTGTGTAAGTGTTGAAATGCCGATTGAATTCTTCTTGCATTTAATATTTGTTTTGTATTGTCAGAGGGGTACAAATGACCTAATATTAATTTCTGTGTTATACAAAGTGGAACCACCTTGGAAACATGGCTCTCTGCATCTGTCCTTTATTCCAAGGATTGCACTCAATTCTGCCTTTGGAATATTTGCATTGTTCCTGCTATTCTGCCTCTGGCTGCCCATGAAGCTAGGCCAATTTGGTTTATAGTCTCTGTTTCAGCATTAAGACACATTTGCTTCTTTCCATTTTCCTCTGGTCTTTCAATCCTGACCATATTTATCCAATCCCAAGCCACATTTTCCCAGTAAGGAGCTTCTGGAACTTAATATAATTTATATAATGATTTTCCTCTCTCACTGCTGCTGCCTAAATTTTTCTTCTGGCTTATCAAGAAATCCACAGAAATTTTATCAATAATGTTGGTAGTATATTCTGGTGATGAATAGATACTCAATTTCAGGCTCTTCCATTCAAAATGCATTCATTGAAATGTAATCAACTTTAGTCGCCTATGGAGAAAATAGCTTTTAGAAATTGGTTTTACCTCACCTCATCAAAGGTCTGCTAAACACATTGAATGAATGTGAATGAATATCAGTGGGCAAGCCAAACAGATTGAGCCTCAGATGCAAGAATGCCTACAGATGTTTCCATGGATTGTTTTTTACCCAATGAATTCAGGAGCATATGGAATCCTGGTTTGGGTGGGGTTTTTTTGTTTTTTTTTTTAATTGATTTCTATGGTTGCAGCTGCATGGGTACCACATTTTCCCAACTGCCTCTTTGTTACCATTAGTGTTGTGTTCAGAATCTCTTGTTTCCATATGCATGATGTTCTCCTCTTTTTAAGAACTCTAATATTTTTCGAGCATTTCTATGTGTCAGGCGCTTTGCTAATAAGCACATTCATGGATTAGTTCATTTAATTTCTTACAATGGCTCTATGGCATACACTAGCTACTATTATTATTCTTGTTGTACAGCTATTACTGAGGGGTAAATGTTAGTCTGTGGCCCAGAGTGGTACAGCTAACACTAACACATGACAAAGCCAGAACTTGAATTGGTTCTGTATAAATCCAGAGGCCCATACTCCTACACTATACTGCTCCCCGAAGTCATTCCACAAAGATTTATATTATTCTTTTATTTCTGAGGATAATATGATTTTATTTCTGTATCACACTTGATTTAAAACAAATAAAAATTATATCCAAATATTCATGTCACTTGAATCTGGATTTCTACAGAATGAAGCCTGTCTGTGCAAATGTAACTCAGAGTAGGGCCTTTATCTCCAGTTTCATGGATCTTAAATCTGTATCCAGAGACTTGCTCGTGTTTTCAGTCACCGTTTTTCATTCCCTATGACATTTTGGGCACTTAAAGCATGTTCAATGATGTTTTAAAGAATGCAGTTTACACCACTTCCTTTAGAAGACTATAAATAAAAAATGATAGAAAGTGTCAAACCATAATTACATTGAGGGTTTTAGTGACCTCATAAACCACAAGAATGAAATACCAAAAAAACATTTTTTTCAACTGCCACCATCAAAATCTCATTTGCCGATTCCATTTTTGCAGCCTTGATGGAAGTAATCCAGTTAGGCTGACATTTTTATAGAGGATAGTTTAATGTTCAAATAAGCTCTGTGTTATTTCACCATTTTTATTTTTGTATGGGGAAAGGTTTTTTCCTTCTGTAATGATTTGAACTGTGCTATAAAGTAAATGAAAATGTGTCTTGGTTGGATTGTGGTTCCAGCAGACACATTTTAGTTGACGTAAAGGTCTTTGCCATAACCACAGCTGATGTTTACAAATACACACCCATTCTAATTTTTAATGCTGTTGTATTTCTTAATGCATCTAATCACAGAAAATGTGTCAAAAAGAAAGGGAAACTTGGTCTCGAACATATGCTTGGATTTCTGTTAGCAGGAAACAAATGTCCAAATGCGATTGCATACCAGCTCACAGACATGCTCGTGCACATGCTCACACACACTCCAGTATGGATCCAAGTATGAACCTGGTGACACAGTGGCACTTAGAGCCAATCACTGAACATATGTTGAAATGTGGTGTGATCACAACAGCAGAATGGTACAATATTGTTTCGTTCAGTCTGATACAGGAAGAGAAGCCAAATGACGGCAAATCATAAAACAAATGTCATTCCCTTCTCAAAAGTGTTATGACTGAATACTTGAGTGAAAAATAAGACCAATTTGTTTCAGTGTGACTTTCTTGTCATTGGTAAATTGATGGATGCATTTCTGTTCACCTATAAGATAAAATAAGCTCACGAACCTTTAATAGTTGAGACATGTTAGATACAATTGCTGGTATTTGACTGTTTCTGCCCTGTAGATCGAAATATATCTATCATTCATCAAAAAATGGTATCAGAAAATTTATATAGTTCAATCTGACAGAACAATATCTACTGTATTCATTTTTATCCTTTTGGTATTTCCATCTTTACTTTTTTAAAAGATAGCATATTTTTTAACCAAGTAAAAAGGCATAACTTTAAAGATGGACCTTACTGATACAAATAACTTGCTTATGAGTCACATATTTTCAATATATTATTATCCATGAATTCCCTTTTGAGAGCTAAGGATAGAGTAGTTGATCATCACTTGCAAATTTCACCAAAAATGAGAATGAGAATTCTTTCTAAATCCTTTGATACCTTTAGCTAATAGACAAAAAGTAATCCCAGGAAAAAGTAAATGATGACCAAATGATAACTCCTCTAAGAAAGCCTTATATACCATGCTAGAAAGTTACAACTAGATGAAATGACTTATAGATTCATAGAATGGAAATGCCATTGGCATTATCCAGCCCAACAGTTCTCAGTAAGCAGGTCCAGACCCACACAGATACGTTGCCGTGAGCAGTGAGGTATGTTATATGCAATCTTTTTCTAATGTTCAAAGTACTGAAATTAGATCATCATTTCATTCTTTCATAAATTGGAATGCATTTGAAATTATCCTTCTAAAATTTGCCACACTAACTCAAAAGAATTTCGTATCATAAAGAAAGACGTGCAATGTCAGCTGGTGGGTCTGGTATTACATACACGTCCCTTGGAGATATGCTTGGGAATGAATCTTGCATAAAAACATATGGGTGTTTTCTAGCAGAAAAAAGTTTTCAATCTGTGGATCCAGGCACTTCCCACAACCTTTCCTGGGATCAGCAGAGATTGCTGAATTCATAAGCAGAAAGTTGATGGTGTGCATGGAGTCAGCAAAGGATTGTATTCTTGAGGGACATTTCTCCAGGGAATGGTAAGATCTGGGGAAATGCCTGTGTCACCACTAGAAGACACATTTTTCATCACCAGTTGCTTATAGCTCTTGAACTCTATGTTTCCTTCTCTTGAACTCTATGTTTCCTTCTTGTGGACAGTGCCCAACACATACTGCCGAAGTTTGTTTTTTCTCTGAGCTCAATTTATCTTAAGTAGCCATGCTCTGGAGTTGACCTTTTCTTTCTTCAGATGTGTTAATGTCATGGATTAAGCTTCCTAGTTGGTCTCAGTTCAGTGACTATTCCCATAGACTGAGGAGAGGTGTGAACCTAATTAGTTCAATGCTTGCAGGAGAAGCTTATTTCTTTATCTGTTGTTATTTGGAGGGTGGAGGCCACTTCTTTGTTGCCCTCGTTTACCAAGAAATAAATCTGACTCTAATTGTTATTTTTGTTGCTGTTTTTAACTGCATGATTGTGATATTGCTCTATATTATTTAATGGAGTAGATTTATACCATTTCTCATTTTCATTATCTTAATTTTATGTACCCCATTTCATGACTTATAATTTATATGTCTATAATCTTAGCAGCTCTGAACAATTCTAGGGTTAGAAAAAAGATGTGACCATCCCAATTCCTTTTTCTTTTACAGTACAAGACAGTCCTAACAAAGATGATACCCAAATCCTGTAAATCAACCTCAGAGGTTGAAAAATCCCAAGTAAAGTGCTGGCAAATTCAATCCAGCAAACATTAAAAACAATAACATAGCATAACCAAAGAGTTGGTTCTTAAAAACACAGGAAATTTTACTATTAGAGAAATCTGTTATTATAATTCATCTTATTAGTGGGTTAAATAAGAAAATTTCATCTCTATAGATGCCCCAAAAGTACTTGATTCAATATACACTACTGATGAAAATTTTTAATGCAACAGACATAGAAGGCTAATTAGTTAAAATGATAAAGATTATTTATTTGAAATAAAGGTTAAATATCTACTTAGATATAAAATTCTATATGTATTTCAAAATGAGAAACAAGAAAAGGAATATAAACTAATGATTATTTTTCTCAAAAGTCTAGCAAATATAATGACAAGGAAGCAAATTAAGTAAAGGGATCAGAAAGGGGAAGTCAAACAAATGCCCATTTGTCTACATTGAAAATTGAAGAGAATTGACTGAAAAAGAAAGCTATTAAAACTTTCAAGAATTCAGTGTACCACCTATTTACAGAAATAAAGTGTACTTATTAGCCCTAATCAAATAGAAAATAAACAGAAAAAAAACACATCACATTAGCAACCCTAAAATAGAAAATAACTATTTTAAATGACATTAAAAGACAAAAAATAACCATTTTAAAATACATTATACATTAAAGGACATGTACAAGATTGCCTTGAAAAAAATTATAAAATAATTTAGAAGGAGAGGAGATTTAATAGGAAAACATTTATACTAATTGATGGGAAGAATCAATATTTTAGAAATGCAAATTCTCCTCAAAGTAATCTAATAATTTAATACAACTAAAATCAGAATTACTGAGGGATTCTTTCAGTAACATGACAAGATAATTTAAAAATTTATGTGGAAGAAAATAAAAAGCAAAAATAGTCAATAAATTATTAAAATAACCAAGGCTCCCTAAAGATTAAGAACAGTTATATCAGGAAAAAAGATTTGATCAAGTTGCTATATAAAATGTAAAACTCCACACAATGGGAAGAAAAACATAAAATAAAGGGCTGTAAGTGCAAGAGAAAATATCTGCAAGGCACAATTTACTTAATGTATAAAGCAGTATTACAAATATATAGGCAAGAGACTGGATTCCTATAGAACACAGTAGACCGAAGGCCAGCAAACTTTTTCTGTGAAGGACAAATAGTAAATACTTTTGACTTTGCAGGCACCACAGTCTCCATTGCCACTCTTCAGCTCGCCCTTGTAGTTCAAAAGCAGCCATAGACAATGCGTAAATGAATAGTGATCACTTGTGTTCCAATAAAACTTTATAAAAATAGGAAGTCGGCCAAATTTGGCCTACAGGCCATAGTCCTGCAATAGACCTGTGACTTGGTCCCTGCTATATTCCAGATATGCCTAGAAGCAAGCATGGCATATACAAGATGTTCAAAAAATATATGTTGAATGAATGAGTAAATACATGAATAAAAAAGGACAATCCACAAAAAAGGAACTTAAAGTCGCCAGTAAACATAAAATTGTTCAAACTCACATAATGAAAGAGAAGAAAATTAAAATCATAACCTTTGCTTACTCTCAGATTCACAAAGTTTGTTTTTTCTTTAATGATCATTCTTAGGCTTGGTAAGGATAGAGACTCATGTATATCCTCATATGCTGCTGGTAGGCTTTTTCACATTTTTATTTTTAGTTATATACATAAAGAAAAGTGTAGAAAATAACAAGAGGATCTGTCTATCCACTCCCTGGATCAGCAGTTATCAAATTACTTGGACTGACTCTTAAAAATTGTTGGGAACTCCAAAGGAATTGTGTTCATTAATGTTTCTAATATTTACCACATTAGAAATTAAAATAGAAATATTTAAAATATATGTTAATTAATTTAAAATAGCAACAATAGTCTTTATGTGTTGTCATAAATAACATTCTTTATCACAATAACTATATTTTCAAAAACAAAAAAAATTATTGAGAAGAGTGGTGGTGTTTTACAATTTTGCAAATCTCTTTAATGTCTGGCCTAATAAAAGTCAAGTAGATTCTTGTATCTCTTCTTGTTTTGCATTTAACCTATTGTGATATGCTTTTTTGTTGGAGTATATGAAGAAAATTAATCCTCAGATATGTTGTTGAGAAAAGAAAGAGTACTATATTGGCCTTTTATGATAACGGTGAAAATCCTGCTTTGATGCAACACCAAAACTCAACAAGTGGTAGTTTCTTAAGGAGAGTTGCAGTGTGGAATCTGAAACCATATCATTGAATTTTTCATACTCTGTTACTTTAACATCCATCCTTGTAGTGTCTTTCACTTTCAATGGATCTTTTACCCATGCATGATTTTGTAACATCAGGCAATGATCAGAAAATATTGGTTCACTGAGTTATGCAGATCTTCCAGATGTAGAAGCATTTTGTTATACAGTACAAAATTCAGGATTTTGTCTATTACATCTCCACTAATCTGAGAAGTCTTCAATTATTGGGAATCTGTCAAGCCCACAGTGGTTTATATAAGTTTTCCAAATTCTAATTTTCATTTGAAAGCTCAATTTTTATCATTGGCAACAAATACTGTCTTTTTTTTTTTTTTTTTTTTTTGAAGTGACAGACTCTTCATTCACTTTTGAGAAAAAGCCTGCCAAACACCCAAGTCTGAGAAACCATAGTTTGTTTCTCAGTGGCTTTTTCGAGAAAAAAATAATATTCTATGAAGACAGCAGGTAGATCAGCTCACAATTCAAACAGTCATTCAAGTGCTTTTCTCCAAGATAATGATGATGTTTCAGTCTGCAACAGCAGTGCTAGATGTACGCTTGCCATTTTGTCACTCAGAATATTTTTTAAAAACAGTGCTCTAGGGTTGAGATTTAATTGAAGTAATTTTTATTGCTTTATCAAGGACATTCTTAAATGAAACTGGCTTTTATTGTTTTTTGTTGTTGCTGTTTCACTGCAAGTGTGTGGTATGAAGAATACAATGACTACTGTAGAGGTGGAGAAACTTTTCATGTTGGAAGGCTGTGTTAATTTAGCTGCAATCAAATAAGGCCACATCCAAGAAACTTCAATTAGATATGCTTAAAAATGTACATTATTTTGTAAAAATCTAACTACCATGTACTTAATAATTTCAAAAAATTTAAACTATTTCTGAATTTTCAAGTTACCTAACCTTGTAATGACTTCGTTGTGTCTTCTTTTTGTTGGAAAGCATTTGAATATTTGGTCGCAGCATGGAGGTCCACAGTTTCAGTTGATCTTCTAGATGGGTATCAGTCATTTGTGACCTTAAGGCTGTCTTGATTTGAGTTAGGCAGGAGAATGTAGATTCACAGCAATACATGGTTGAAAAGCAAAAAAGCATTTTTTGGGCATGTTGCCAAAGGCATGGGTATTTTGCTACATTTTTCCATATTTCAATTGGATCTTTATTAGCATCAACAATGAGCTTAAAATGTCATCTACTGAGAGCTCAATCAATTCCATCTGTAGTTCTTTAGGTGCCTTGGTGACATCAACTAGGTGAGGCTAAAATGCTTAATTTGAGTGTGATGTCATGATTCTCAGTGTCAGTGAACCTTTCATTGTATTCTCCAATTAATAGGTCTATGACAACTGCATATTCCTCAAATGATTCATATATGTCATCCTACTCATCAGTGATCTTTGCTAACTGGGGAAAATGTTCATCCAAAATTTTCTTTTGAAGAAGTGTTTTGAAAAAAGATAGCTTTTGAAATGCTTGGATTTTTTTGCCACATATCTTATATAGACTTAATTTTACCTTGCAAAGAAATATTCAAGTCATTTTGATTTGACATGATATCACACAGAAATGCTACATTCCTATGGAAATCATCTTTCAGTTATTCACATTGCTGATACTGTTTTTCATAAAACTTAACTATCTGTTCTCACAGAGGTAAAACTTTGACTAACACTTGTCCCTGCAATAGCCAATGCATTTTAGAATGATAGGGCAAATCCACACTGAATACCTCCGGTCAACTTGAGCATGTTACAAAACTGAAGATGCCCTGTTGCATTTGTACAAATATAGTTCACAGTACTTATAACTTGTTGCAAAGTGTCACCTAAAATAGTAGCGTTAGCACAGAGATTTTGCTGGTGCAAGATACAATGAAAAGAAGTGAGAGCATCTGGATCTGTTAACACTTTTTAAATCTGTGTGATAAACCCTTCATGTTTTCCTGTCATGGAAGGTACACCATCTGTACATACACTCACTAAGTTTACCAAATTCAGTCTAACTTCACTACATTTGTCTTGAAAGTTATTGAAGATACCTATTCCCTGTGGTCTGTTTGCAAGAGTGCCCCAAAGGAAACAATTCTTCACAGCAAAGAAAATCTTCCGTTATGACCTGAATGAAGTATAAAACCTGCGCCAAATCAGTAGTGTCAGTTGATTCATCCAAAGTGACTGAATAATATATATTTTCCTTTTGATATATTGCATTAAGTTGATAAGTTGAACGCTAATTCATGCTGCCAATCAGTTATGGTGCTCCTTGAAAGAGGCAGTTGTTTGTACTCTGAAACATTATCGGGTCTAAGCATCCCACAACTTTGACAATGCATTCTTTCATAATTTCTACATCACTGAATGGCTTCCCTTTTTCCCTAGTATATAAGCTACTTTATAAGTTGCTTCAGTGGCATTATTTCCAGGTCTTATTGCTGCTTGAAAGAATTGTCTTTGCTTTTGCTTTTCATCTTTTAATTTCTGCAATACAAGCTTTTGCACCTCTCCCTCTAATTGAAAATATTTGTGGTCGTTATGAATGTTCAATTCAATGCTGATGAGCATTGACTTTCTTTAATGCTGATATTGCAGTATCACAAAGGGAGCAAATCATCTTGTCTTTAGCAGAAACGAGATAATATTGCAATCCCCAAACCTTATTAAAAAAATCTGTTTTCTTCCTTCAACATTCTTTTGGTCTTCTTTGACATGATGGGCTCTTAAGCAGACAGAATTAAAAAATACTGTTGAGCTATGCAACTATTCACAAATTTTACTTCAAAAAGAAACACAGTGCACCATTTTCAAAAGCTAATAACAGATTGGCCTACTTGACCCCCATAAACTCTCACTAACCGGCCTCTTGTGGTAGTGGTGCCAGTCAGCTAGGGGAAGTTAGAACTAAATCACGAGCTAAGCAGCCATCAATTTAGTCCTTACAGCTTACTAATGTTCTAACTGTGCTGGTCAGTCTGGGAGGATTATTTCATTTAAACTTATTTTATTCTTTGGTATTTTAAATATCCATTCATTTTTAAAATGAAACCAAAATATAAAAGATGAACAAAATGCATTAATAAAATAATTTGTTCTGTAAAATCTGGATTCAGTCAAAAGGCCACACTTAAGGACCTAGAAGGCCACAGGTTCCACACCCCTGGACTGCTTATATAGGTGGTGCCACTGCCTCGATTCATGCCATAGATTTATCCATAATTGATTTTCACCAACAGTGCAAATGTCAACACAGTGAAGAATAAAAACAATATCTTAGTATTATTATGAAGATTATTTTGACCTCCAGACAGCCTATAAGAAAGAGCCTTGGAGTCCCCCAGATGTTCTCAGACACATTTTGAGAACTGTGCCCTAGATTTGAGAAATGATAACATTTTACCTTGTTTGCTTCAAAACTGCTTGTTAATAAAATAAATATTATGGATCCCACTAAAATTTCTATACTTTTTCTACAATCTTCTTTTCCAGAGATTAACCACTATGTTGACGAGTACACTTTCTGTACATGGTTTTGTACTTCCCCTATATATGTAAACGGCTGCAACAGTATATTTTTATTTTACTTTTATTAAATTTTACATAACTGACTCCATTCTGTGTGTATGCTTTTACCAAGATTTTTTTCATTCAACATTATGCCATTATGCTTTTCAGAGAAATCTATGTTGATACATATAGATCTAGTTCATATATTTTAACTGCTGTGTGATATTCATCTCCTCATTTCTGGATTAGCAGGTATTTAAATTGTTTCCAAATTTTTACTATTTTGAACATTTCCTTAAACAAGGTCACTCAAAGTAGTCACTTTTCCTGTCTATATTGTCAAGTTGTCTCCATCATGGCTTTACCAGCTTACAACCTGTTGTAGTTCTAACCTGGTACTCTCTTTCCGGAGGCAATTTGGCAGTGTGTATCAAATACTTCAAAAGAAGGCATAATTTTTCAGTTTCACTTTTTTGTTTTTGTTGCGACAGAGTCTCACTCTGTTGCCCAGGGTAGAGTGTGCATCATCGTAGCTCACTGCAACCTCCCACTCCTGGACTCAAGGGATCCTCCCGCCTCAGCCTCCTGAGTAGCTGGACTACAGGCACAAGCCACCACTTCCAGCTAATTTGTTGTTATTGTTGTTCAGTAGAGATAGGGTCTCACTCTTGCTCAGGCTGGTCTTGAACTCCTGAGCTCAAGTGATCCTCCCTCCTCAGTCTCCCAGAGTGCTAGGATTACAGGTGTGAGGCACCATGCCCAGCCGACATAACTTTTGATCCAGAAATTTCAATTCTAAGAGTTGACCATAAAAGATCGTTCGGCCATCATTATTTATAAAACTGAAAACCTGGATAACAGATTCTAGATGTTCGAAGATAAGATAGGTGATTAGTTAAATAAATCGTGGTATCTTTTAATTGTTGTGTAGTTATTTTATGTCCTAATTTTATTTAATTGATATAAGTTATTTTATATATTTTTATCAAAATGGGTGATAGCAATACAGATAATTTTTATTTTCTTCTTTGTGTTTTTTTAAAAATGTTATTTTCTACTTTTGTTATTGAGGAAACATGTCATTACCAAAAGAAGAAGAAAAAGAAAGCAGATATATTTTGAAACCTCGTCCCAAACTAAGTGTCAGGTAGTTCCCAAATTTGACAGTGCACAGGAGTCATTCGAGACCTTGATGCAGCCCCCAGGGATTTTGATTTAGTGGGACTGGGGATTGCTGATACCTGAAATGCATAGAGCTCACATCTTAAGAAATACTAATTTAGAAACTATCGCTAATTTAATCTGACATTGTCCACATTGATAAAAAATAGGAAGTCTCATAAATTTCAGTATTCAGTGACAAGAAGTGTCCAGGGGAAAGTTCTGGTGATGCTGCTCATCGTGGTGGCCCAAAGCAGAGAGAGAAGGAGCTCTCTTTCCTGAAAATCTGCCCCAGACTTTTCTTTCTTATCCTTGGCTTAACGTGCCTCACATTTTCTTCTTCTTGGTTTTGGCAGTCTGCCCTGTAGCAGACAAAGTAAAGCCTGCAGCTGGTGGCTCAGATGTTCATGCTATTCTCTTTCATCCCTTCTTCCTCTCTTCTCTAGTACCTGACTCACTTCCTTTGTTGTACAGAGCTTCTCAAATCTGAGCATCACAATCTTTGGGTGAATGAGGTTTTAAAAACACATATTCCTGGCCAGGCACAGTGGCTCGCACCTGTAATCCTAGCATTTTGAATGGCCAAGGCAGGAGGATCACTTGAGGTGAGGAGTTTGAAACCAACTGAGCAACATAACAACACCCCTTCTCTACAAATAAAAAATTAAAAAATTAGCTAGGCATGGTGGTGCACACCTGTAGTCCCAATAACTCAGGAGGCTGAGGCAGGAGGATCCCCTGAGCCCAGGAGTTTGAGGTTGCAGTGAGCTATGATCATGCCACTGCCCTCATGCCCAGGCAACAAAGTAAGACCCTGACTCTAAAAACAAACAAACAAACAAAAAAACCCCATTTATTCTTGGCCCCCTACCTCAGAGCTTCTGAGTCTGTAGATCTGATGTTGGGCCCAGAAATTTGCATTTAACATAAGTTCCCAAGTGATTTGGAAGCTGCTGGAAGCCACTGGTGCATAGACCACACTGATGTAGAACAAATTGGCCTGGGATACACAGGGGCTGAGTAATAAAATGTTATTCACTAGAAGTTAGAAATTCAATAAGCACATCAAGCTTAAGACTATAGCCTCCCTGGGAGTCTAGGCAGAGTTATCGTTACATGAAGAAACGATGGTTGTAAAATCATTGCCGGTAGTAGTGGTCAGAATAAGAGGAATGCAATAGTAATAATAGAAATAGTGATAATAGTAAGATTAATAATGAAATAACAAAATAAATAGCCACGGATTATTTTTCTTCCCACGTTTTGACAAAACTCTTCATCGTGGTCTTGCCGGAATAGAGACAAGATTCTGAATACAAAAATGTCATGAAATCATGAATTTCAAAAATGTCTGTTTAAATGAATGTCACATTTTCAGTGAGAGCAAGGTCTTTAAAAACATACCAGACCTTATGATCCAGAAAAAGCTGTTTCTGTTCCTCCTGCAGGGTATTATTTATCTTTGGCTAACAGCTTCAACCAAGCCATTTTTATAGCCTCACATGTTATCAAAAGTGTTTTTATTGCTCACTCTAACTACTCCCTTTCTCAACCTGTTTCATTAATCCTGCCTTTAGAGGCCAGGTGTAAACTGAAGTCTATATAAAAGAGATTCTTTTTAAGTCCATTTGTGTTTTTCCTTTTTGTGTTAGATTATGAATACGGTAATTGGCAGTTAATGAGATGTAAGTACTGTAGTCTCAGACACTTCAGAGTTATTCATGTCTCTGCACCATTTTCATCTGGGCCTCATGTTCTAAACACCAGACCTGTAATTATGCCAAAATCTGTCTGAGCCAGAGAATATTTTGTTTTTCCTTATTGCTACCTACAGAGCATAAAGCTGTGGAAAGTGTTGGACTTGCAAAGTTAATTTTAATCCCTGCCCAGAGAAAATTTGGGGGGGCAACTCAATAAGGTAAAATTATTAAGTGTATGGATCATAGATTGCACAGTTTACAGAGAAATCTAGAAAGTATCTACGAATAATATAGGCATTTGGCTTTAGTATCTATCCCATTTTGCAGATAAATTAGCCAAGGCTTAGAAAAATGAAATATATCAGATCCAGGGTTCAAATTGGAGATCTGTCTGGCCCTAAAGCTAGTAGCACTGTGCACTGTTCAAAGGGGTTTGGCACCTGTCTTTTGCCTTCCTGCATGGTGTTTTTTCATTGTGTCATGATATTGCCAGCCTACCTTGAACTCTTTCACCATCTATTTAGGCGTTTTGTATAAACACCTTTTTTAAAAGTTTTATTTCTATTTAATTTATATAGTATTTTTCAATGTGTCCTTGCAACAGATATTTCGATGTGCTAAATTTGCACACATACCTGAGTTAGGAGGATAGATGCATTTTGTTTTGTATAAAAAAGTCCAGGCCTCATGTTTACATTGAAAATGTCAGTCTTTGTTTCCACTCAAGTGTTAACCTTTCTAAAAATGTCCCTCACGTTGAAGGACATCCAAAAGGCAGTAACTTATTAGAACCTTGGGTTCAGATTACAAATGCGTTTGGCCAGCTCAGTTTTGAAGTTCAAATTATCTTAGAATTATTTTAAATATTTGTATAGGAACTCTGATTAGTTTACTGATGTGTTGCCTCATAACTATCCACTAATAACCACCTTGGCCTATGATCGTTAACTCTTAGGGCTCAAGCAAGCTCTCAGCAAAGGTGATTTGCTTCAGTGTTAGAAGCTGTCATTTTATGTCTTCACCCCAAGACTTGAAAGAGTTGACTCAGGAGAGGGATTTGAAAACCAATTTTTTTAAAACTGCATTTTATTCTTTGAGCAGAAGTGTTGAAAAAAAGTTCTAATGAGGTAACATCCTCTCCTACCCTCACCCTTTTTGTAGTTAATATTTTCTGATTGTTTACATTTAACTGGAGACCAATAATGTGGTATAGGGGAAAGAATGTCGGTGTGGAGTCGGAATATGGATTTTGTTCTGGCTCTGTCATTCAACTCATGATCTTAGACAAGTCGTTTAATTTCTCTGGGTGTTGGTTTCTATAAATGAGAAAGACGACACAAGGTCATTCCTAAGCTATTTTCCGACCAGAAGGGTCTGTAAATATGTATATTCTGCCAAGAGGAACTAAACTAGCTAGAAGACTACAGATCCAAGGTAGGTCACACAGACCCTTGCCTCCTTTATTTCTTGCCTTTTGATACGCCAACTTCATGGGCTGCAATCTGCGCAGCCACACAGAACCCCAAGCTCAGAAGGACTCTGCTTGGCTTCATGATTTTCTATCACCTTGCAATTCTAATAATTTCTCAACAAGGGCCCTGCATTTTCATGTTGCTCTGGGCCAGGCAAATCATACAGCCAGTCCTGCCTTGTGGTAATATATTTCTTGCCAATGCATCTACCAATTGAAAAAAGAAATCATGACCCTAAATTGGTCACTTTTGCCACCATATATCTCTTGGGTAGACTGAAGAAAGCATAATATTGAAAAAATTATATATGTGGACTTTGGGGGGTAATTTTCAATGATACGAGTTCTTGATTGCTTACATTTTCCTTCTTCTATGCTTCCTCACCCCACCTCAATCCATTTTTAAAAAATGAGAGTTAATTACTGGTATTTACCAAGTATTTTCAGTCTCTCCATTCAATGTCATTCTCTCCATTGCCACATAAGCAATTATAGTGCAATATAGATGACACTTTTGGCTTTGAAGTATCACTGTTGTACATTTTTATTTTTCTGGAGAAGCTATAATTAAAACAGCTTGATGACTAGAGAGAAGTCTTCTTTGGTCTGATGCCACCAGTAGAGAGATTTCTATCTGCATGTAATGCGGGCTGTTTCCATCAGCAGCTGGTTCATTCTGACCAGACTAACCACCAAGAGACCATGAGAGGTCAATTTTGTATAAAGAAGGACTTACTAAAGGTGCTAAGATGTGCATTTGTGCAAGGACCAGCTGGATTGTATATGTTAACACTGATAAAAATTACTCTGTGACTGCAATGAACATATGCTTTCTTGGTTTATACACTACTGTGTGCCAAAGGCTGAAAGAGCAAAAGACAGAGAAAAATGTTTCTATGTACCTGTTGATGGTTGGTGGGGTTTTATGGTATGAGTTTGGTTTCAGAAAGTTGGAGCAAATCTCTAAGCAACTATCTGGCCAAGTTACATATCACACCGATGACGATAAGTTGCTTTGATGGGCCGCTGCAGGGTGTCTGTTTCAAACTAATCCCAACCTTTTTCTTTTGCAAACCCAGTGTTTATAATCTTCCAAAATGCTGTCTTTTTGCCATCAATTCATAAAATTTTATTCCACTTACTTAAAAATTGATTGTAGGTGACTTTTAACCATATTAATAATATCTGAATATTTTAAAATATTTAACTAGTCTTTTTTCTTCTTTAAAACTGAATTTAAGTGACAGTCTCTATGTTGAACTCTAATGGCTGCCCTGGATTCTGATTTCTAGATGGAGAAACATACGGTTTTTATTGTTTGAAATCACATAAACTGGTGTTTTGATTTACAATTGTGCTTGAGAAGAGCAAAGAAAGGATTGGTAAATTTTAGAAGAGCATGCAATTGGTCATTCAACAACATTTTATTAATGTTTGTGGTATTGATAACCAGCAAAGCAGTAGTCACAGCTTATATTTATGGGTTCCAATGCATTGAATTTTTCCAGCAGTAAGTTTATAGTTGTGAAACTGTGAGATTTTAAATGAAAAGAACCAAAGTGAAACTCCTCAGGTAATTAGGTAAATGCTTTGGTTCCATGCGTTTTATTTCAGAACACTGCTTTACAGAGATTCCAAAGAAAGAGCCATAGAAGCCTAAACACACAGTTTACCTGTGAAAAGAGAGGAAATCAGAGGCTCAAGTTCAGAGTGTCCACCAAGTGGTGCATAGTATCCTTCTCTGTGACCTCCAGGAAAGGAGGCACTCAGTGCCTTCTTGTAAGTTGTTGGTCTCTCCTATGGAGTGACCCTAAAGATGCCAATTAGCATCACAGCGAAAACTTCTGTCAAGAGTCTGAGCTGACACCTTACTTCACAGACATCATCTGATGGGACCCTAGGCAGAAACACCTATGGCGTGAAGTGAGTACTGTGGCATGTTACCCCTCACAAGGAAACTCAGTGTTTTTGCCCTTAGCTGAACATTGGAATCACCTGGGCAAAGAAGGAAATACTGATGTCTGGGTGGTACCCACAGGGATTCTGATGTAATTGGTCTAGGGTGTGGCCTAGGCATTGGGATTTGAGAAATTCCCCAGATAATTTTAAGGGGCAGCCATGACTGAGAACCAAAGTCTGTAGTGAAGTTTGCTTTTTTATTTAAATATATACACCTTTGTGGAGATATAATTCACATACCATACTACGCACCCATTAAAAATGTACAAATCAATAGTTTTAGTATAGTCACAGAGGTATTGTGCCATCATCACCACAATTAATTTTATGTTTTTATCACCCCAAAAAGAAATCCACTAGTAGTCACTCCCCATTTCCTCGACCCCGCCCCTGCCCTAGGCAACCACTAATCTACTTTATGTCTGTATAGATTTGCTTATTCTCGATATTTCACAAAAATGGAATTGTATAATTCCACATTTTATTTAGCCATTCACCAGTTGGTGGATATTTTAGTTGGTCTACTTTTTGGCTATTATGAATAATGCTGCCACAAACATTTATGTCCAAGTTTTTGTGTGGACATATATTTTCATTTCTCTTGGGTATACATCTAGGAGAAGAATTGCTAGATTATATGGTAACTTGAACTTTCAAGGAATGGCCAGACTGTTTTCCAAAATAGCTGCACCATTTTCCTTCCAATCAGCAGTGTATGAGGGCTCTAATTTCTCCACGTCCTTGCCAACATTTGTTTTCATCTGTCTTTTTGATGATAGCCATCCTAGCAGGTATGAAATAGTATCTAGTTGTGGTTTTGGTTTGTACTTATTGTCCATTGTGTATCATCTTTGGAGAAATGTCTATTTAAATCCTTTGCCCATTTTCCAATTGGGTTGTCTTATCTCTATTGAGTTGTAACCGTTCTTTATATACTTGAGATACAAGTTCCTTGTAAGATATTTGATTTGCAACTGTATTCTTACATCCTGTGGGTGATCTTTTCAGTTTCTTAAAGATCTCCAATGAGGCACAAAAGTTTTGAATATTGACAAAGTCAACTTTATTTATATTTTCTTTGTTGCTTGTACTTTTGTGTCATATCTAAAAAGGTTTTGTATAACCCAAGATCATAAAAATTTTCTCCTATGTTTTCTTCTAAGAGTTTTATAGTTTTAGCTCTTACATTTAGGTCTGTAATCCATTTTGAGCTCATTTATCTCTGTGGTGTGAGGAAGGGTTCCAACTTCTTTCCTTCGCATATGGCCATCTTGGAGTGATTTCTGTAAGTCTCCTCACCGAAGGTTAGTGAATATCTTGCCAAAAGCCAGCGGTGTGACAAACTTCGTGGGGCATGTATACCAACAATGAATAGCCACAGTTCCAGCTTCTTTCTGCTCTCTCCCAGGGAGCACAAACACTGGTTGAAAATCAAAACACACACTTGGCACTACCAAAGATCACATTTACACATTCTCTGCTCGGTAAGCTGAGGTTTCCCTACTGAGGGTGGGGGGCACTTAGGAATTAAGTGAAGAGTGATACCAATAGTTAAAGGCTTTTGAGAGAATTGAGTTTCCTTTACTGCATTGATCCAGGCAAACACATTTAAACTGTACTGTGTGACCTACAGGAAGTACCTTGATGAATGCTGTGGTGCCATTTGATGATGTTTTATTGCTTTGTGTTCTCACTTGTTTGAGGAAATACCTTTCCTGAAAATTTTGAGTCAGAAATTATTTCTGTAAAGATAATGAAATTTTCTTCTCTGAAGCTGCTTAACAAAAGGACAGATAAATCACCCCTCCAGAAGGTTCAAAGTCGAGGGGCGTATCGTCCATACCCAAAGTTGTATGCTACTGTGATGGTAGCAAGTAAGATTAGGAATAGTTCCACCAGCTAGTAGAGAAACCCCCATCAGACCACCAGACCGAGACCCCAAGTTTAGGAACACATCAAGTTCCTTTGCTCTCTTTAGCTCAAAAAGTGCTGGTTCTCACGCAGGCAGGTTTGTCTTTCCCAAACAGCCTCTTACCGCTATTGAGTTGTGACAGTTCTTTACGTATCTGAGATACAAGTTCCTTATAAGATATTTGAGCTTCTCTAGGAAAAGAACATACAGGATAAGTGTCTTTCTGCACTGCAGAGCTTAAGGAGGGCACATTAATGTATGCTTTGGGAGACCATGTTGAAACTTCCATCACTTCCTATAAACCTTCCAGGCAAAAACCCTTTTCTCTCAAGAAGGCAGCAGGAAAATAGGCACAGAATTGTATAGACCTGAGTCCAAACCCTGGCTCTAGCACACAACTTAGGCGATTTTCAGTGAATTATTATTTGGCTTCCTTGAGCCTCATCTTCCTCTTCTAAGTCATAGAAATATATCTATTGAAGGTCATTGTTGGATCACCTGAGATAGCAAATATAAAATCCCTGGGCCAAGTTGAGGGTTCAATATATTTTATTCATCTCTCCCTTTCAATACCAGAGCTATGGTGGAACTGAGTTTCAAAACTCATTTTTTTTAGTCTTGAATCTAAAGATTTAAAAGGGTCATTAGCAAAAATGGAGGTTAGATTTACCATTGGACACATAAGATCCGTCTCCTATATCATTCTATTCTTTCAGTGGTCTTAAAGCCTTCGTTCCTTGGCAGGCTATAGGGCCTCACCTTATGAAGTCTTCCTGCCACCTTGAAAAAACATTACTGCTGTCCATGACTTGGGGGAGACATCAGCATTCCAGTGAAGTACTCAGCTGTTTGAAACAGCAGGTATTTATTTTCTTTGGTCTAAATATGCAAAAATGAAATGTAGCTGCCTGTTTTGGAAATGGTTTCTTGGTCCATGTCATTCAGTCGGGTTAAGCAGTGGAATGTATTATGACCTTGGTCTGTGCACTGACCTCTCCCAGGTGCTCCTAGACCTTGTTTATGCAGACATTTATGGGCCAAGTAGCTGAACCTAAGCTCAAACGTCCCCAAGCCACTTTTTTGAAAGGTTAATTGTTCAGCAGGTGTATTTGTGTGACTATCAGTAGGAGGACAAAGATGAGTGTGTGAGACCCTATTCAGAGGAAGTTATTATACTGTAAGGAGTCATGGCATCTGGCTTGGTTTCTTTGAGTGACACTGGATATTTAATCCTTGCAAGGACATCCATTGCCTTCTGTGTGATATAGAAATGTTGAGCTTCTCTTTGATGAGCCTCCCTGAAATGTCCTGAAGATCAGTAAGGTAACAGGCATGGAAGGACTTCACTCCAAGGATAATGTATAGATTCAAGTAGTGGCATCTGTACTATTTATATTCCCATAGAATTAAGCCCAGTTGTTTTCTACAAAAAACTCAGAAGTTTACTTAATGGTGATGTATCAAAAATTGCAAACAACAAATTTGACAATTACAAATAAGCATGAAAAGAGACATTAATTCAATAAGGAATATTTACCATTTATTTTTATTAGGCTATATTATCATATATGTCCTTTTTAAAAAACTTTATGGATATAAGTAGAGATAATAAAAAGTAGGATAAGCTATTCTCTATATCAAGAGAGGAGAATAGGGTTATACATAAATTCTAAGCAGTGTATGTTCCAAATCTATGAAAATTCCTTCTGGAATTTGGCCTGGTATGTATAAATCTAAGCATATAAAGTACAAATGTTACTCATATAACTATAAATATGTGAAGACTAAAATATTAGATTTTGAAATGCAGTCAGTTATAACTTAAGACACATGTAAATACACTCTCTCTTTCTGCTGAGTGCAGCACATCCCCTTGAGAAATGTAGAACTTGGCTTTTAAATGGTAAAAAACAATCCTGGATAGTAATTTGAGGATGACTTTCAGTTGGGTATAACTTTAACTTTTTTAGGTGAGGTTTATAACATTACTTTAGTTGGTTAAGAGGTACAAAAATGCAGTTAGATAGAAGGAATAAGTTCTAGCATTTGATAGTATAATAGGGAAATTATAGTTAAAAATAATTTTATTGTATATTTCAAAAGACTTAGAAGAGAAGAATTGTAATATTCCTAGCACAAAGATAAATATTTGAGGTGATAGATATCTCAATTACCCTGATTATTATACATTGTGTACATTTATCAAAATATCACATGCACCCCCCAAAATAGGTATGACTATTATATATCAATTTTAAAAATCTGGAATCAATTCTCAATTAAATCTAGAATTTTTATCTGGAAAAAAAACAGCCAAACCCTCAATAAATTCAACAATAATAAAATGTTAAATATTTTCCCTAGACTTGGAAGGAATAAAATGGGGGATTCTAGTTTAAGCAAAACCTTATGTGTGGTTGTAAGAATCAAATGAAAAGATGCCCATAAAAATGCTTGGGAAATGGCAAAATACTCAGCAGGGTACCCGCCAAGAGGGGCAATAGAGCACAGCCGTCAGGAGAGTTGCTTGGGAGCCAGACCGCAGGTGTGCCAATTCGATCATGGTTGCTGTGTGCACAGGGTCCGCATCTCTAAAATAGGGACCACAATAATTCCTTTTACTGCTCTGAAGAGTAAAACCGTTAGCATATTTAGAATTCTCAGGACAATGCCTGGCACACGGAAGGTGCTTAAGCAATATTGGTGATGGTGATGGTGATGGTGATGGTGATGGTGATGGTGATGATGTAAATGTATGTGAGGAAAATGAGAGTACAGAGGAAGAAGTGTTTGGTTTTGGAAATGGGAGACGGAGCAGCTGACCCAATCAGCTTAAAGAGGAGTAAACAGAATATTAGAAACAAATCAGGTTTGGAATTAGAATGGAAAGGCATATCCAGCTCACAAATATGCTCTAAGTTGAGATGATTGTCTTTCTTGGTACTGGCAGAAATATTAGCAGCACTTACTGCAGCTCAAAAAGGAACTATTTTGAGCAGTCACTGCACATATACTATGGAGCCAGGAAGATGCTAGTTTAAAAACAAGGTTTAACAAGGCATCGCTGTCTCCAGATTTAATAGCAAGTATCATAGAGATTATGAAATGATGATGTGGGATAATAAACGTTTTTATTGTCACAAATGTGGGATGACAGCATTATTCAAGAATGGTAGACAAAACAGCCTGACTCCGAGGAAAAAGGCACATCTCTCCACAAGACTTATTCTGACGCTGAACTGTAGTGACTCTTTAATGCCTTTGACCATATTTTGCCACCTATTTTCTAAAATAATAGCTAAACATTCCAGAGAAGCTAGAACCGCCTGGGTCTTACCTTCTTGTGGTGGTGGTGTGGGTCCCTGAGCAGCCATACAGCCCTCCAAAGAGGCTTCCCAAGACCAACCACCTTGCCCCTCTCACGTACCCCCACCACCACTGCCTCTGCCCAGCGGACAGGGCACCTGACCTCTGCCTGCGACATACCTTCCCTAGTTGCTGCCACAGATGCAGGCTGCGTGAAATGGCCCCTGAAAAGATTCATCTCTGCTTTTCCACCAGCTGAGGAAAATTGTCTGCAGGGCTGTCTCAGATCTGCCAAAATCATTCCTGCAGTACTTGGCAAAATCCCAGGCTGTGAGTTCTTCATGCTAAAAATGGAGAATTTGGGCCAATATTCTCACTATAATTTTCCTAATTCCAAGAATTTAAAAATAATATATATATATATATATATATATATATTCAGGGAAAGGATTCGGAAGCAGCTGGGCATCAGACTGAGAGGCGGACTAAAAACAGAACAGCTGTGCTGGTTGTAAGCCTGAGCTGACTACATAACCCTTGATTTCTTTGAACCCTGGGCCTGAAGATTCTAGGCTATAAAATAGAGCTGACAAGTGTTGACCTATCCAATTTCTTGTGAGACATACAGAGTTGAGTTGGTTATGAAGCAATTTTCAAACGGAAAGTATTACAGAAATACTTATAATAACAAAAGGCTAATTATAGCATTTTCCCAGGTTCGGGGACTGCTCTAATGGGAAGGATGGCACCTGCGAGACCTAACATGTCTATCAGACAGGTGGTGGGATGTCTACAAAAGTAAATACTCTATTATACATGGTGATATCTCATATGCCAATCAACATAATGAGTGTAGCTGGACAGCTGCTTTAGTTTAAGATAAGCAAAGCAAGTGTGGGAGTGTTTTGAAGCCATTTATGCTCAGGTAGATAGCCCTAAAGTGTGTTTCAGCTGGAAAGCAGGGGTGGGGGGAGGGTGGGCCTCATGCCTCTTGATATCTTCGTGGTATTTTATGATTATAAAGTGCCTAGCATTCTGCCTGGCACATAGCAGCTGACCAGTGAATCGTGGTCTCTTTTCCCCATCCCCAAGCATGTTGTCACCAGTGGGAGAAGGCTGTGGGGAGGGCCACGTGGAGCTTTCAGTGCCAAAAGCAGAGTCTAAATAAAATCAGTAGGTTTACTATGCAAACAGAGCCTGAGGACATCTCTGGTTCCTCCTGCTGACCAGATTGTCACCTCTAGGTCACACCTATGAAGACATTTTTGAACTGTCATTGGTTACCTTTTATTCAGCGAGCGCTCCAGAAATACCTGTTGATTCAACTGCCTCTCTTACGGACATTTACAGCATTCCAAGATTGTGATTGCCTTTAGTGAATGCCACTGAACAGATTCCTACTTGTTGAGTATTGCTTATTGCTGAAGCTATTTTTATAAACACTGCCAAAAACCTTTAATCCTCTCTCAGTCGAGTGTATCTTTTGGGTTGTTTTTGTTGTCACAGCTAACCTTTTGGCAGAGAATGGGGCAGACTAGGAAAAGGCAATTGAGATAGGAAGCAGTTTGTAGAAAGATCCTTGGAAAAACCCTTTCCCCTGAATTACATTTTGCATTCCATTAGAGAACAACGGATTAAAAACAAAGCACAAATCTGGCTGAGAACCTGAAAGGCAAGTTTCAGCATGAGTGAATTTTTAACAGCCTCAAAAGAGGGGGTTAAAATGAAATTCTGACAACCTTAACTACATTTCTTTCTTAAAGCGTTGCTATAATAATAAAAGGTGAAATGTCAGCAGTCACATATTATTCTGTCTAACAATACTTTATAATTTTTCCTCTGTGGGAGCACTTGCCCTTTTATAGTCTCGGTTCTGCGTCTGACTGACTGCCCAAGGACGGCAATTATTTCAGCCATTTACCTGCATATGGGCGGCACAGCCAGTACCTGCTCTGCATTGCCGAGTTCCCCAGGGACTTGCTCTTGGGGACTTCAGCCAATAAAAGAGTTCTATGATAGGGGCTACTTACTGCCTCTGGGTTTTAAACGACTCCAAAGACCTGTATTCATCCTTAGCCTTGAAA
This sequence comes from Indri indri, assembly GCA_004363605.1. NCBI lineage: Eukaryota > Metazoa > Chordata > Mammalia > Primates > Indriidae > Indri > Indri indri. The sequence continues at coordinate 28,945 of RJWJ010005037.1, read as the reverse complement.
ACACACTGCTGGTTATGCATTCTGCAAAGGAGAGCCCAGCTTCTTTCTGTGTATCAGGAAAACACTTTAAGACATCCAAGAAGTACAGACTCTCCTTCGGAATATTGCTCATAGTTATCACAAAGTGGTGAAGGGGTTCTTCTATTTAAATTCTATTCGCTTAGCAAGCATGCTTTGAACAACTGTTGTGTCCACCAACCTAGAGCATCTCCTGGGGGAAAGCTACCAAGAAGACTATTAGACAGAATCAGCCCACAAAGAGGCTTCTGTTTCATGGGAAAAGCTAGATGAGAGGTGTAAATTATTGAGGGAAGTAAGTAGTAGGCTGACCAAGGAAGTAGCCTGCCTTGAGGGTAGAAACTAGAATCCTGGATTCAGTTAGTCATGACCCAATGACTCAAATGCCCTCAGGGATGGGCAGGTTAGGCAGTGAATGAAGGATGAGGTTAGGGACTGTAGCACATTGGAGCCTGCGAGAGCTATTTATTAATAAAAGGAACACTGTCCCTCAACCCCAGCTCTTGGTGCCATGTGCAAATATTGGCCCATTGTTACCAGAGCTTCAGCTTTTGGGAAAGAACTTGTTTTAAATGTTGAGAACTAGTTCACAATTTTTAACTCCTATAAAGTCTACACAAAACAATTCTAGAGGCCAAACTTGGCCCATAGACCACTTCTGGGTCATGGTGTGTGCTGTGGTAAGTTTCCATCCCATCTTCATTACCATTGATTGTTATGGTTTACATTCTCTGGAAAGCAGATTCTGAGATAGAACTAGGCTGGAGGAGGTTTACTGGGATCAATGTCCATGGTAGGAAAAGTGAAGGAAGCAGGCTTGGATAGAAGGAGAAGGCTACAATGGATTCTCAGGGGATGTCTCTGCCAACCTTCAAGGAGTACGGAAACTGGGATGGCCCTTCAGAGTCACTCCAAGTTGGGTAAGAGGGCTGGGCCTTTACATCTTTGCATGAACCAATCACTGAATGTGGGTTGTCTTGGGAAGGGGCACGATTTTGGGTGATGAGGCTCTCTTGTAAGGAAATCTGTCAGGGCCAGCCATATTCTTGGTAGCTAAGAAATCAGTTCTACCTTGCCAAGGGGGGATCTGGGTGGTGCATCACTGTGCCTATCATAGTGGTAGGTAGGTTTTTCTGCCTGAACTGTGTTGCCCCTGAAAATAAGAACTAGGTCACAGTCATCTTTGAACTTGTCTGACATCATACCCTAAAAAGGAGAAATGATCTCATATTAATTGTTTTTCCCAGTCCCGTGCTATCTCTGGGCCTGTCTTCTTCCTACTTCTTCCTGGCTTGCATGCCTCTCACAGAAATGATTGGAACAGAATTTTTACCCCCCCGAAGGAATTCCTAGCCCCTTGAGCCAATCTCAGAGCATACAGGTGTGGCCTACAATCCATATGTGGGGCATTTGTAAGGAGAAAGTTTCAACCTATGTGTATGGAGTTGTAACGGAATGTAATGATGCACTCACTTTTGCAACATGAGCTTTTTGATAGCCTACTACGTGCCAGGCACTGGGCTACTCACTTTGAATAAAACATGATCCCTGCCTGCAAGAAGCTTGATATTTAGTTGCTAATTGCTAGCAGGAAACTTCAGTGTGGTAGGTAGGGATGATCACAAGTATTGTTTGGGGAGGCCACTTGGATTAAAAGTCTCTGGTTAGAAACAATTATAATAATCTTGGTGAACTACAATTCACCAAAGCAATGCTGATTGGGTCAGAAAGGGTCAGGTTATAAAATATGTTAAGGAAATAGATTCTGCAAGATTCAGCGAATATTAGTGTACATAAGTGGGGAAGTGGAGAATCTGACATGATGTCCAGGTTGCAGGCCTAAGTGATATGTAGATTTGGAAGACAAAAGAATTATACTATAACTGAGGGAAAAAATGCAAAGCACTAGGTATATACTACTGATGATTAAGATGTGGTTTTGTGCTAATAACTGTTTACAGAATGTATTCCTCCCTGTGACATAAGGTAGTCATTAATAACTCATATATGTCATATTTTGATAAATATTATCAATAGAGCCATGGATAGCATACTATGGGGGTATAAGAAGAAGAAAGCATTAATTCCAATTGGTGGGGCAATAAAATCTTGAAGTAGGTAATAATGATGATGATGATGATGATATCAATGGCAATAATAGCTAATATGAATGCTTTGTAAGTACCAAGGACTGTGTTAAGTGCTTTCTATGCTTTAACTCATTTAGTCCTCTCCACAACCCTGCACTATCGATACTGTTATTGTCCTCTTTGTATAAGTATGAAGAAGCAGAGGTTCTCAGCTCAAGGTTAAGCAACAATTTGCCCAAGATTTGTTGACAAGAAAGTGGTAGCTCTTGGCTTTGAACTGGTTATCTGAAGCCAAAGTCTGGTGTCTCATCACAGAATTATACTGTCTCTTGCTTGAAAACAATCTTAAAATGTTCATGGGAGAGGGGAGCATTCAAACTGAAGGGAACTATTTTTGCAAAGGTATGATGATAATTTGAGTTTGGAGGGAAATGCAGGAGATATGACCACAACATAAGGTACAGGGGTGAGAACATCGTTTGAAGGTTAAGTTTGGAAAGTTGGACTGTAGTCTCCTTGTAGATGGCCTTAAATGCCAAGCTACAGGGTTGAGGTTTTTATTCCCTGTGAAATGGGGAACCACAGAAGGTTGTAAGCAAAGAAGTGGTAAGATTTGTGTTTTGAAAGAGTCGCTCTGTTGTGAAGGGTGGACAGATGAATGGAGCGTCTGGAGGCATTTAGGCAGAGAGGAGGGGGCACCTGAGTATTGTCCAGACACTTTGTAAGCAGGACAAAGACAGCTCAGGTAGAAAGAAATGGGAGGAAGAGATTTATTGGAAACAGAGAAGACATGATTTGATCATTGCTTTGGCTCAGGTTTTGAGTTTATAATATTGAGAGTATGAGATGAAAGTAAAGTTAGGGTGTGGAGAAAACATGAGCTCAGTTTCAGACTGTGAAAACGGAGGCGTGGGCCTCAGGAGAGAGGCTCTGTTTAAAAGAGACTCGGGAATCTCCTACCTGGAAGTTTAGGTGGACATTGGGGTTCGGATGGGATAGGGTTGAAGTTATTGAATAAAAGCCCATCTAGGCTGAGAAGTATGAAAGTATGCATTTAAATAGAGGGTCAGGTTAGATGATTTTTTAAAAAGTCATATTGTACATCCTATCATTTCATATGAAATGACCTGCTACTGGGGCCAGAGGCTATGAAAAGAGGTATGTGAACTTTCCAGTTTACGGTGGGAATTGATATTCAGGATTGGCTAAAATGTTTCAGCGAAAGGGCAGGATTCATGCATGATGATGTGTCTGGAAATTTTCTAAAAGGTCCGCAGGCCAGTGCTGTTTGGGAACACAGACCTGCCTTCCCATAGATGGTGGTGAGCTCAGGTAGTTCCAATTGTCTCAATTATCTGTTGGCTACGTGGTTTTTACATTTTTCTGTTAAACCATCATCGGGTGCTATTCGGTTCTGACTTGTCTGGGGTAAGCATGGATTATTACCTATATTCTAATGACAATATAATCGCAGGATCCATGTTTACAACATGCAGTCCAAAATCTCAAGGATTTAAAGGCAGATTATTTTGAATGGCAAAGGAGGGAGCAATTCTCCAATATTTAGAGAGTGTGACAACACATCCAGCTCCTCCCTGCTCCTCCAGCCAACACAACTTCCCCATATGTGTGTTTGCATGTGTGAGAATTGTAGTGTACTTGATACTTCTCTGGCAATGATATAATAATTTGGGTGCTCCTTTAAATATAAGCAGGGAATCTCAAAGCCAAGGCTGGAAGGAAATTTTTGCTATAGAAATTTTCAAAGTAGTTTATTCTCTCAAGTAGTAGACTGGTGGCCAGTTGTCTTTTTCTGATCATTAACAAAAATTGAGCATTTCAAATTACATTCTCATTCTCCTGCAGCTATTAATGGGGCCCCATATTTGACATATCTGCAAAACATTATTTGTACTATAATTCTTATTATACCATAAAATTCTTATTAGACATTAGAAATGACAATCAGATATGCTGTTTTTCTTAATAAAAGGTCCTCTCCCCAGTGCAGAGATCCATAGCCTTCTTTCTCAGAAAACAGTTGTACCTTTACTGAAATTTTGCCTTGATCAAGGTATTATATTCATGCAGTGCACAAATCATAACTAGCTCAATGAGTTTATGTATATATATATATATATATATATATATATGCTTGTGAAGCCACCAGTGATATCATATTTAGAACATTTCCAGCACCCAGAAGCCTCCCTCCCTCATCACAGTCAATATCTTTCCCCAAAGGTATAACCCCTGTTCTGACTGCTATGACATTGGTCAGAGGTGCATGGGTTTTAAGTGCAATGCTTCCATATCAACAAATTCCAAAATATAATTATTGGAGTGTGCAGGAATACTAGGAAGTACTCTTGCCTTCTTTCCAGAGGTCACTTGTATAAGAGGAACTCTTTCTATTCAAGTGTCTAATCTCTGGGCTTCTGCAGTCAGAAGTGGCACGCTCTAATTATACTAAGGGTAAATTATACTGAGGGTGGAAATTATACTGAGGGTGAATGATTTTATGGATTTCTGTCCTCTAAAGGAGGTCATAGATTTTCACGTAATCAAATCCCTATGAAATACTCTCCTCCTTTCACCATTGTCCCACCCCTAAGTGTTCTACTACTGGGTGTTACTGAATGAGATTTCTTCACTATGTACATGAATGATACCTTATAATACTTCATGACTTGTCTCCAACTCCAGAAGTTCTTGGAGTTGTGATGGTATTCAACACATGAGAATGCAGAATTTGATAAATAATTAGACAAGATCACCTCTCTTATATAACAATTCAGGAAACCTGAAAACAACACAGAAAGGCCTTGTTTTCTTTCTAATCTATAGGGTTCCTTCTACAGAGCTATTCTATGGTAGTATTGTAAGTCCAGACTTACACCCGTGTAGAAACCAAAATTAGAAGTCTTGGGCTCTTTCTTCAACCAAATCTGATGAGTGAAAGGATGTTTTGTGGCCCTGTGTAAAAGTGGCAATACCGATGTGGCTCATGTTGCTGCTGAGATAATTCTCCAGAATAAAAAGTCTTCTAGGAGGGACTAGCTGGTAGCTTAGAGCAAGAAATAAAGACCAAGAAAGATCTCTTTACTAATTTCAAGAATTCTTCCCTAATTGTTGAGAATTTACCTTCTTGAATTGATATAGGAGCTAGTAGTTCCATTAAGGGAAGGAGATCTAAGGTGAATTGGGTTAAAGAGGTTCCTTTGTTCATTAATCAAATCAAGAGAATCTGTTTCCTACACATTGTTCCTTTCTGTGAAAAGACTATGACAATGTGACTGAATTTCCTGGAGATTTTCTAACACCTTTAATAAGAAAAAAGATGTGTCTTTGCATGAGTATACAAACATGCAGAAGAATGCTTGTGAGAAGATCTATTTATACTTGAAGTAGAACTGAACTGAGCTGGCAAGAAAAGAAAATTGTGTTAGTATGCAGGTCTCTCAGAAACATGATTACAGTCCCAGTGACAGGATATTAAGACACTATTAATTACCTTTGTAGACTGAAGACATTTTTAAAATACAGTTGATCTCATGTCATCAACATGAAAGTAGCTTTAATATGGTCAATTATTCTTTAAATATTCAGTATACTCAGTAAATACACAAACAAATGCAAATATTTAAAGTAAAATGTAAGTCCTACCCATGCCCATTCCTTCCCTTAGCCCCAATCCCTAGATATTAGTCATATAATGATTTGTACCTAATCGTTTCTCTTAGATATTTTTAATACAACTACAGAATGGATAGATATGTGGATGGATGAATGATGGGTGGACAAAGAAATAGATAGGTAGATAGATGGAGTGATTGAAATACTTTGTTTGACTTCTGAGCCACATGCTTTACTGAGGATTCAATGATAAGTAAAAACACACATTACCAGTTTTCCTGTAGCTTGTAACTCTAACAGATGGAAGTAGATATTAATTACACACAGGTAAATGTATTATTATAAATTAAGTGTAACATAAAAGAATATGTGAGTTTCTCTGAGGAAGAGATTATTATGCTGAAATCTGAAGGAAGAATGGAAAACTGTGTTGGATTGGAGGTGAATGTTCCAGACAGAGGCAGGAGTGTGTGCAAGAGACTCTGCTGGGAGGACCATAGCTTGTTCAAAGCACTGAATATGCCCACAATGGCTAGAGTATAGACAGAGCAGAAGGAGAGAGAAGTGCTGGGTTGGAATCAGTTAGGAGGCTATTGAAGAAGTGCAGGGGAAGAAAATGAGGCAGTTTGGACTAGCATGAAGGTAGCTTGGACTAGCATATGGTTGGAGAAAAATGGATGCATTTCACAGTCTTTTGGAAAATGAAGCCCACATGATTTAATAATACTGGATATAGATGGAAGGATGGAGACAGCTTCTCTCTGCTCATTTGTTTCTTAATATATACAGAATTTTCCTACACTCATTGTTTGACCTTGTATTTTTTTCTTTTAATAATATGTCTTGAAGATTTCCCCCCCTCTTCAATAATGTCTTTTAATGAGCTCATTGTAGTTCATGGTATAAATGTGTCATAATTCTTTTAACCAGTCCCTCATTAATGAACATACAGAGTTTGCATCTGTTTTTACTTTTTTTTAATTTTAGGAGGCAGGTAGTTAGTTTTGCTATTTCAAATAATAGTACAATTAATATACTGTACATTTTCATTTGCAGCTTTGTGCAAATATATCTGTGTGATAAATTCCCATCAGTATAATTGTTGGATTAAAAATTGATAGACTTAATATTTGTTAGATATTGTCAAAATGTCCTCAAACACGTTTGCAGAAATTTACACAATCACTGATAATTTATGAGATTTCTTGGTTCCCTATCTCATCAATAACTTTAACATAGCTGTTAATTCTTATCAGTCTGATTGGTAGTAAATCCTTCTGTGATTTGCTTCTCTTTAAAATGCTTTTGAGTTTGCGGGTGCATGTGTATGTGTGAGTATTTGAGTTTATTGGGCCATTTGTAGTTACTTTTGGTATGACCAACTTGTTAATAATCTTTATCCATTTGGCTAATGATCTTTTTCCTTAATTGTAAAAGATTTGTGTTTATTAAGGTGACTAGTCCTTCAACTGGCAAAAGGAGAAAAAATATACAATCACTTCCATAGATGCCAGAGATATCAAAAAGGTATTTAACAAAATTTACCAACCTTGGGTAATTTTTTTTCTAATTTATTTGTTACTTCTCCAGAAGTGGTGTTTTGGTCTTCATTTTGTATCTTAAGCTCTGTAGTCACTCTTTTCTATTCATTCTACTATCTGTTTATCTCATCCTTGTCGTTACTCTTTTATCAAACTCATTATTTTTAATGTCTTGTATAACGCAAAGTATTTGTTGTGGATTTTTTTCTTCTGTTCTTGAGGGTTTTTTCCTAAAATATATTTTTATCAGTCTTTTCTTGATACTTTTCTCACTTTCTTGCCTTCTCTCCTTTCTTTCCTGTATGTCTTTTTTTTTTTTTTGCACAGTTGCTATGCCATTTATTTTTGTCCTTCTCGTATTTAATGTGGAAAGTGCTAGCTAGACCATCTATTTTCCAAAATATTGTTTACATGAATCATACCTGATTGTCACTCCATCTTCTCTGAGACCTGTTTGTCTTGTCTTAGAACTGAAGTTCAAGGGCTGGGTATTACTGGAATTCTTCTTTTGCTTCAGAGTAGGGAGGAGGACTCAGCTGGGATTATGAATAGTCATGGTTGGTTAATTTGGGTTCAACTCTTTGTTTGGAAATTTTATCTGGCCTTTTATGTTGGGATCTGTAGTGGTTGTGGGTCAGAACTTCTACTCTAAAAGTTCATTCTGTAAAAATTTTTCCAGCCTGCACTATCTGCTGATCTCTCAGTGTGCTTCCCTCTGGATTGTAGGGCATTTGTAAGATTCCCCCAAAATTTGTTCAACTCTCCCAGAAGTGCTGTCCCCTCCTAGGACTGCTTTGAAGCTAGAGATAAATTACTCTTGGATCTCTACATTGTTATATCTCTCTTTCCCTTGTCATCATCTTTCAAGTATCATTTTACTGTGTTGTATCTCTTCCTTTGTTTGAATGTTGTTAGTATAATTTGTCTAATATTTAACATTTTTATTCATTTTACTAAATGTGGGGGAAGGAAACCTTGGCTGTGTGACCTTCACTATATCTTTTACCCTTCTTGGATCCAGTTTTCTTATCTGCAAAATGGGAACAAATAATTGCCACGCTTTCTGTTCTTTAGGAGAAAGTCAGATAATGTGTTAGAAAGTTCCTTGTGAATTGCACACTTTTTTCTATTTATAATTTATTCTTATTATTATTTGTCTGGATCGGACACACAGAGACAAAATTAAAAAATAGGATGATATATTCTGAGCACTAAGATGGTAGAATATGTGTTCATAGGAAAGTATGGGGAAACATTTAGGGCTGGTGTGCAAAGTGAAATGGCCTTGAAAGAAATAGGAACTCTGTGATGGGGAGGAGTGGGAAGGTGCAAACGAAGAAATAGTGGATAGGATATGCCTGGTACATGCAGAGAGCACCAAGCGTCACAGTTTCATTGAAATAGCAGGGTCATGGAAGACAAGAGTTGCAGGAGACAAACCTAGAGAGTTAAGGAGGAATCAAATTATAAAAGCCTGACTGAAGAATCCAGACGTTACTCTGAATGCAGTGTAAATCCTGGATTTGATTTTAATTAAGATCTTGACAGGACGCTTGCACTTTATGTTTAGGGATGTGGCAGTGGTATGCAGGAAAAATGACAATGAGGAGAAAGTGTGCTCAGGACAATGGATATAAAGCCATCATCCCAGAATAATTATTAATAGTGGCTCCTTTCCCTCTTAACGCTGCTCATGGCGAAATGATGGCAGTAGCCATAAGAACATCATAAGAATATTGACCAGGGTTGAGGCAATGGGCAGGTCAAGGAAGGGACCAATGCCAGCATACCAAAAAGGAAGAACTTATAGAATTTGATACATTAAGAAAGGAGGGAGGAGTGAAGAAGGGAGAGTGAAAGGTGGGTCCAAATTGTTCTGCCAGTGAAATTGAGATAACGGAGGTGACAATGATTTTAAAAAGGAATAAGGGGGGACTAGAAATAACATGGTTTAAGGAGAGCGAGAATCAGTTTGCTGTGGACTGTTGAGTTGCAGGAGTAGTGAGGACCCAAGCTGACGTCACTCAGAGCTGCGTGGTGAAGCTTGGGAGTTATATGCATCACGTTTATGAAGTGTTCACTGACTACGCTCAGCTCTGCGGGGCTGGGCGGAGATGGCAGGTCTACTTGCTGAGCCACCTTTCCAAATCACATACATTTGTCTCAGAACCCTCATGCTGAGTGGGGATTTCCTTTATCGTACCTTCCCTTGCAGTATCTTTCCTATAGCCACCAAAAGGGGGAGAGTGGCTCAGACAAAATGAACAATGAACAAACACCCAAATATGTACTATTATAGCTCAAAAACCTTTCCACTTCAAGTAACCTCAGTCAGGTGTTTCTCTTGGCTTTAGACTTGGGACCTTTTTCGTGTCAGATAACATTCTTCTCAAGATTTTGTACCCTTGGCTGTCCCCTCTGGGAGCTCAACAGCTAACAAATGGCAGGCCTTTCTTATCTCTCAGTCTGTGGCTTTCTGTGACCTAACTAGGAACCTTTGCTTGATATGTCGTGTGAAGTATAAATGACAAATTACTATGGATAGTTGCAACATTTAGGATACAATTATAAAACTTTGTGAATATATGAATGTAGAAATGAACACGCAAATACATATGTAAATGTGTATATGTATATACACACGATTTATGTATATACACAGTTTGTATATTACACATATACATATAAGGCAGTATAGTGTTTAAATGCACAGGCTTTGGAATTAGGCAGGGCTGCACAACTCTCATCTGTGAAGTAGGAATAATACCTACCTACCTCACAGAGTTGCTATAAGGGTTAAATGAGATGATTATAAGATGCTTTCAAATGGTGGCATTAAAAAAAGACTGAAAAAACATATACCTAATTGTTAAGACACAGTTATATTTGGGTTCTTGGATTTTAGAAACTTTTTTCTTCTTTATGCTTTTTTCTGGATTTTTCTCTAATGTTATTTTTTATATCAATAAAATCTATAGACTATTGGAACTCTATATAAATTTTATATATGTCCTCATTGGTTTTACACAATTGAGTAGTAGTCATTATCTTTGGGTATTGTTATCACAGTCGGTATTTTCCTGTTGCTTTTCTAAAATTTCTACATTTTTTCTGATGTTGTATGTAATGCTAACTATATCTTCAGTCAAAAATGGATACAGGACTCTAATAGAGTATATATATACATTATGATACCATTAAAAAAAAGACACATGAGAATAAAACTGACATATTAAATTTTTTAATAAATAAAGTGAGTTTCCTGGAATAGTATTATGATTAAAAAATTCATACATGTTTATAATGAGTTTTTAAGTTGAAAATTTTCACTTCATATATTTCCTGTCTGTGGCACCTCCCAACATGTCTCCTTGAAGCCCTTTCTCAACTCCTCCTATTCTAAAAAGGAAAAACTAAATGGCCCATATACACCCAAACTTGAAGGCCATCACATCAGAAAATAGATAACCAGTGTTTTCATAGGTCACTTGACTTTGTCTTTATTCATAATTCTGTCTCTCACTTCTTCCAAGAACTAGCCTTTCCATAATCACAAGGCTAAAAGATGGGTAAATTTATCTTTTCAAATACAGTAGGAATTTCCCACTAAGCATATATTTTGTTGGAAGCTACCTTTAAATGTAAAGCAAGTGCTCATTCTCTCTTGGATTTTCTGGTGATCCCAACAAATGCAGAGATGGCGAACAAATATAATTTTACTACATTTATACAAATATTTGTACAATCCTTACTCCTTTTTATTCTTAACGGTAGTCCTAAATCATCATGAGTAACTTTACATGTTAGAAAGTGGGAAAAGTGTAACTTGTTCCAAACCTTTTAGAGACAGCTGGGCTGAGAGAAAACAATAATCCCCTTGCCTGATTCAGTTTCTGCCTCATTCACAGTGAGTTTTTCTGGAACCCAAATTCCTCTTTGATAGAATTGGTTTAATTCAACCTTGCAAACAAGAGGAGAAAAATTGGTCAAAGAATCAGCAAATTGGGGCATTGAGAGGCTATGTGAGCTTTTTCTTCAAGCTTTGTCACTGGATTCCTGTATCTCTCATCTTACACCATTTCTTTGTTGGCTTGAATAAGTCACTTTTATAAATTAGCATTAACCTGTTATCTAGCTGACTTTGGAAAGTCCCTTATTTCATAGACTCATGGAATTTTGTAGCTAGAAAGAGTCCTGGAAAGTCTCCCTTCTCAGTGTACAGGGAGGGAGGGGGGAGGTAAGAGATCGGCCCAAGATAATACACCTTTTTAACAAGAAGCCGGGACTATCAATTTTCAGCTATCAAATGTTGACTCTCTCACTAGGAAGTTACATTCCGGATCACGGTGTAGCATACGTGCTAACCTGAGCATCTAAGGCCCTGTCGGAACTGTTATTGCTTAATAGTGCAGAACTAAAACACTTCTGAATCTCACCATACCAGGTTTGCAAAATCCTTTTGACAAGGCTAAATCCAAGGGCACAAATGATGTCATCATGGCTGCGACTCTACTTCCCCATCTCATGTACAGACTCACTTCATGTAGCACACATGGTGCCACAGCACCCCACTCTCACATCTCACTGGTTTGAATGACAGCATTTTTATGGACAAGTGACAAAGAGGACATTCATTGGCCCAACTCCAGTCATGTGCCCATCCCTGTGTCCACGAAGAAGGATATTCTATTCCTTTTGGTAATTTGGCTACTAGTGAAAATGGAAGGCCCTGGATGAACCAAATGGAATAAGTTCCCTATAGGAAAGAAGGATTCTCTTGCTGTAAATCTGTGTTCTTATAAGTAGGAAGCATACATGTTGGGCAGGCTGAAACAACAACTCTGTTCAGATGTCAGCCAGACCACCTGTGTAGTAATTTTTTATTACATGGTAGACATCGTGGATGTGGCAATGTTAAAACTTTGTGTGTCATTGTCTTCTTTTAAAGAGAGTTGACTTTTGTGCTGGCAGGCATTTAATTTTCTGGCAGATCAGCTGTAACTAGTCAAGTTTTGGTTTTAGGATTTTTTAGAACAAATCTAGAGTGGTCCTTATTCTAGGACGAGAGTAGTCCTTCTACTAAGACATCGCTTTCGTGGCGTTTCAACTCGGATGTTGACAAGTGTTCAGCAAGGCCTGTTTTCTCTGGTTGGTTGGAACTCTACCATCTCCTGACATTATGCAGCCATAAGATGCTCTTCTCTGCTCCCAGAATAGCTGTTTGGGGTAGGTCTTGTATGTGATTTGCTTCATATTTGTCTAAAGGCTCCGGAGACCCCTGTGCATATTTCTGGAGCTCTTTCTTTGTGAAGTTTCTTCTCCAGTCCCCTGCCCCACAAATTCCTTCCATATCTGCCACCCCCAAATCTGATCTCAGTTTCCTTCACTCTGCTGCTCTCTGTTTGGGTTCCACTTCCCTGAGCTGCAGTTTGAAAAGTGCCCCAAGGCAGAAAGCCAAGGTAAATGCGGAGCTCATCTCCTGTTTTCCTCCTCTCGGGGATCCCAGCCAGGCACTGTTGTCCAGTGCCTAAGACTGTTGCTCCGAATATTTTTGTCCGTGTTTATAGTTGTGTCCCTTTCTCCATGACACACATGCTTAAAACCTTTTTTGTGATACTACAACTGAAGCACAAATAAATTTGATCACTCACCAAGCTTGGCTCTATTTACAAAGCCACTTCATATTCACAGAAAGTTTTCTAAAATTCTGAGGACAATTTTAGGCCTCTTTAAATGAGTTACAGGAACTGGTAACTTAATCTAGGGGCAAATCCTTTGTGAGAACCTAATAATCCTTTCCTAATTTGTCTATCTTTTTGTAAATTATCTCCTTAATTTGTTTTAAATGGGAATATGGTCATCTATTAGAACAATTTTATAGAAATGAGAAAAGAAACGGACTTGATATCAGAAGATCTGGGTTCAAATCCCAGCAGACCTCAACATCCCTAGGCTTGAGATTGCCTGTCTATAAAATAGGATAAAAACACCAACTTTTCAGGGTCATGATAATGTTAATATTTTCCATACTCTTCTTGTTTTCTATCAGTTCTAGCATGGACGACTATGAACATTAAGCTTTATGTGACATTTAAGCATGTTCCCTAAGATAGCATTTTTCTTTTTTTTGATATTGCTAAATATAATATTAATGAAATGTTGAACATGAAGTGTTTCATTATAACAGAACAACTGGATCAAAAGTCAGTTCTTTGGCAAAATAAACAAAATTGATAAACTGCTAGCTAGACTAGCCAAGAAGAGAAAAGATCCAAAGAAACAAAATTAGAAATGAAAAAGGAGACATTACAAAATTATTACTTAAAAGAAAAGCAGTGTATGCTCCTTTAAAATATGGTTTTCTTTTCTTAGCTTTCCTTATAGAAGTTTACATTTCTGTTCTTTTTTTAAAAATCCTTCAGTCATAAAATCTGAGCCTTTATAAATAAAAGAAAAGTAATGCAGAGGGGGAGAAATGTGTGCCAAAGAATTAGTATATTTGAGTTTTGTATCTCTAGTGTTTAACATTTTATAATCTAGGTTTATAACTTGTTGAGAACAATAGACTAACTATTTTAAGCACATTAGCTTTGCTAAAGATTAACTTTTTACATGCCTGGCAAGTATGGTGAAATTTAAGCTTTGAGAGTAACAGAGAGGAATATTTTCCATCCCTGTCTGCGTTCTGGATTTTTTAGTAAGACACTAACAGCTACCCTCAATGTATTACATTTATTAGCAACCAACATGTTTCAAGCATTTTCTCTTCGTGTACATAATCTTAAAAGAAAGTTAATAGGGAGGCCTTAATAACCTAAAACTTAATTTTAGCCTCAATTTGTTTTTCATTCCTATTTGTGTCCATTTCATATCCTCATTAAAATCTAGAGAACTATAAAATATTTCAGAATCCTTATTCTAATAGATGTTAGTATTCTAACCCTAGATTCCACAAACGCTTTAATTTATGATCATTTTATGTGGTTTTAAAAACTTTTAATTATTTAATTTTAAATAATAGCAGCATTCTTAAAGTCATTTTATTCCAACAAGAAGTTATACAACATGCTAGTAGTCTTTAAAAGGACATTATAAATACACACACAGAAACAAACATATATTTCAATATTTTATACATAAGTACGTATTTTAAATACTTAAAAGCATAATGGTAACAAGTAATATATATGCATTCTCTTCCTATGTACTCTTCCATTGTAGCTTCAGGATGAATATTTGCTACCTATTATTAGCTTATAATGTCTCCAAAAATATTTAGTATTTAATATTTGTTCTGAGCAAAACCTAATTAATACAGTACAGGGAAAGTTAAATCCATACTATTTGATTCAATGCATCCTCTGTGTTTCTCTTTTCTACTTGAAATAATCGAATTATTTTGGCTACTTAAGAAGACATTTTTCTTTGTTTCTTCAGTTTTCCATCTGAAATGCATTGTGAGGTGACTGCCTGTCTATAGGTCTGAAAACCTGGTGTTTGTTTATTGTTATTCCCAGCTTCCTTGTCTATTTTCATAGAAGGCTTGTCAGAGGTCTGTGTGGCCTATGATAGTGTCACCCCAGCAAGTGTGGGGACAGTGGTTACCTTTTGCACTTGTTCAGGCAGCCAGGAGTCCTGGCTGGCCTCCAGGGTGTCAGCTGAGGACCCGGAGTGTCCAGGTCATTTGGGAAGTCATATGATAGAAAAATCACCAGTAAGGTTTCCATACATGGCACTGAAATGTCCACTGCTTTTCAGAAGGGACCAGACTGGGATTAAAGGACCTGTGTCGACTTCAGTTTGCATACGCCTTCTTTATTTTCAGTGTGTTTGCACATACATTATCTCTCCAGATCGTGGGAAAAGAGCAGCCAGAAGGCTCCCTTTAGTTTATGAGAGCCAATATCTCACACCAAGGAGCTTTGTTTGAAAATTAACATTCTAGACTTTGGTCTTTGTTGGAGTTTTTCAACTTTTTTTTTTAAGTCATAGAACCCTTTCTTCAAAAGAAATCTTAATCTGACACCCAACATATAAAACAGATGAATGTAGAAGTATTTTAATTTACATTCACTGGGAGTCCAGAGTCTTACCCCCTTCGGTCTGATCTCCTCCTATGTCGCTGAGGCCCCTGGGCCTCCATATATAGAGCATAGTCTGAAAAACACAGCAAAAACAGACCTTGTAGAATGTCTGTTGTCCCACAACATTCTCTCTTCTGATATTCTATATTGCTTTCAATAGGTATCTTGAACTCTGCCACGTTTTTGAGAAGTCTTTTTTTTTTCATGGATGGACTAGGAAGCCTCTTCCAGTGGTAGGGAAGCACCCCAGTCATGACTCGGTTGCCTCCACTCATGACCCCAACTTCAGTGTCCTATGTGACTTTGAGCATGTCATTAATTTCCTGGACATTGGCATCTCCTATGTGTAAAAAGAGGATGGTCAGACACGCATCAAAAATGCCTGGAGATCTTTGGCTAGAACGTATTTTGTCAGTGGGATTGGATTGAAAGGAGTTGTTGATCTCCGACTCATCCCTGCACACAAGAACATCCCTGGAACAGTTCGGGGCCAGATTTTCTGGTCCATTTGGTTGTAACCAGGGTAGGATCTGCAAAACTCAAGCATGTCAGCGTATGCAGAAGAAATGTCCATAGATGATCTTCTCATAAGGCAACTCTGTATCACACATTCTCACAGTCTTAAAGCTTCCTTCTCAGACATGTTTGTTTTAAATTAATGTAATAAAAACTTAATTTAATGGTATATAAAGAACACAGGGTTAGGAGTTGAAGGATCCCATGTTGTGCTGGAGCTAGCTCTACTTGCTCAAGAGAGCCAATTTTACATGTAGTAACATCATTTTTGTGGCTTGAAATTAACTGTGATGGGGTTATTTACACCTGAAAGTCAAAAAATGCTATAAATTGGAGCTTTTTTTTTTTTTTTTACAGGGGGAGGGGGAATGTTTTCCTAGCACACCATTGAGTAGATGGATTTGAATTACAGACCTGTTACTCCTACTCCACAATTTAAGCTTCACTTTTCCCATCTATTAAATACAAAAGATAATACCTGCTCAATCTGTCTGACAGATTTGTTGTGGAAGTCCACATGCATGTAAAGAAACTTTGAAAACCAAAACAGATGCCACTGGAAATGACAGAATTATCATTTCCAGCATTTATTGGGAAGACAGAGAAAGAACATGACGAGTGTGAACTGAATCTAGTTTCCTTCAAGAAACAGAACAAATGCCAGGCATACCAGATCTTATAAACACAAAATTGCATATGCTTTTAAAGAATAATAAATATTAAATGTAGGTTGAACTACCATGAAATATATTTAGAGCCATTATTTGAAATGGAGCTATGCACTAATATGCAAGAATGGCTTCAGTGCTTCCAAGGGTTGGGACCACTGGATACTGAAGGGGTTCTCTTGAGCAAAGTGTCCTAATTCCAGCCCTGGAGATGCTACTGCTGATATTCCTGTATGCAACATGGGTGAGGAGCTGGGACTGGATTTCTCCTTAAAGAAGGTGCTAGAAACTAGACAGTCCCTGATCTTATGGGGAACCCTCATCCACGCTGGGATCCAGATGGAACAATAACCATGAGTAATTCTAGCACTGTTGACAATTTCTACAGAGGCTTTCAAATGAAATCTAAAGGAAACTTCCCTAATAATGCAGCTTATAGGCAAATGATTATTATCAATATGATAATAACAAAATCTCCATCAAGCATACTTCAAGGAATGTTGTATTCTTCACCTTTTGGTTGAAGACATGATAGGAATCCGTTGTTAAACCTTATGTTATGCTTAATAGGTGTATATTCCCCTCTCTCTTTCCCATGGACCTAGACCCTGGTGAGGTTATGTAGGGCCTCTAGGAGTCTTGTAAAAGTATCTGCATGCATGTTGCAAAGAGATAAACCTGTACTTTTTATTTTTCTTTGTGGTACTTTAATGTTAGGCCAAATTCATCACTTTGGAGGCTTGCCTGTTGTAGATAAGATTTCTAACCTCTCTATTGCTCAGAAAATATGCTACAGATTAAGAGAATGGATTCAGGAATTAGACTGTCCTGGAGCTCCAGCTCTGTCTCCTACCAGTTCCCTGACCTTTTGCAGGTTTCTTGTCCTCCCTAAGCCTCTGTTTCTTCATCCATAAAATGGGACTAATAATAGTTTCCCTTTCCTAGGGCTCTTTTGAAAATTACATGCAAACACAGCTTAATTAATGTTAAGTCATTAACCTCTTTAAAGAATGAGTCAAAAGGTAACTTGGCCTAAATTCAAGTCATGACTTCAGCTGGGATCTTGACCAGCGATGCCATTTTTAGTGATGCTGGAGCCAGAGTGGCCGAAGCTAAAATCGAACAACCTCCCAGCTTGAGGAGCCTTTGTGCCCATCTGAATTTTTCAGAAGTAAAGCCAGCACTGAGAAGAGAGTAATGATCTTGTGCCTGACATGTGGCCATTATGCCTGGTGGATTCCCTACCGCTCCCTGTCATTATCCATTTTTGTTCAGAGGGCTTCCCCCAGATGAGCGGGGGTCACTAAAGAAGTTTGTGGAATAGTGGAATGTTGGTCCCCCCAGGTAGTCACTCTGTGGATTATTAGCTATGTTGGGTGCCGCATTCGATGCCAAAGAATCTTCTCCTCCTGCTCCTTTGTACACACTCACACGCACACCTCGCACACACCCTGCCAGGATCATCTTGACACAATGCCACAATAAAGCCAGTGACAGCTGGAGCCCAAAGAGGACCCCAGGGCACTGTGAAGGAATGGAGAATGCCGGAAAAAAATAGTTATTCATATATCTTTTTTCAAAATAAAGATGTCAGGGCAGTACCAAGGGTGGGATGGTGGGAATAATCTGTCCCGGGCACTGCAGACAATGAGGGGGCAAATTATCTGAAAAGAATTTTAAAACAATAATAAAACTGACAAAAATTCAGCTGACTTTTTATTATCATCATGCCCCGTTCTAAACAATCTTGGTAATAAAATACTTCCCCTGAAAAATATACTGTGTGGATCCAAGTTCTAACAATTGCTGCAGTTACTGTTGAGTTTTAGTAATATATATTTCAGCTCCAAATTTATTACTCATCTTTTAATAAACATCAATTCACATGAAAGTTAATTTGGAGAACTCCCAGTTATCCGGTCGGCCCCAGAACACAAGACTGCGCTGTATGAGTTAGTTCCTAAAGCTTTGGAATGACAGTCAGTGCTTTGGGTGCAGTTTGTGTCTCCAGTCCTTGAGCTACTATGAATTAGGCATTTAAATAGATTCAGGATAAACAATGAGAGTCCAGTGATTGTGCAGTCAAAGAAATACATCTTCAGCTCCTTCAGTTCTGTCATACTGTGACAACTTGGAATTTTCATCTGTGTTTTAAATTTAAAACAGTGAAACAGAGTATTCTCTGTGAGGTGAAATATTTTTGTTTGACAAGTACAGATTTTAGGTAAATTTGACTTGTTTCATTTTATGATTATTTTTGAAAAACTGTTGCTGTGGAGAGAGAAAAATGTTAAAAAACGAACCAGTCAGGGTGTAAAATACTGCCACAGTGTGAGGTTTAGACCAATGAATAGGCTTCTATCTTCCGACATCTTTAACTGGAAGTTGATTATACTATTTTCTACTCATCTTTCCTTTCTGCAGTTGTTCCCAAAACACAGAATTCCCAGTGTGGAAGCAATGTGTGCAGTAAAGGCACTTTGAAGCCAATATAGACCTACATTCAAACCTCAGCTCTGCTACTCACAAGCCACAGGGCCTGGGATGTGTTGTGTAATCTTCATTTTCTTTTTTGCAAAACGAGAGGCAAACCTCCTGGCAGGAGTTGTGATAATTAAATCATATGTAGCATGGAAAGTGTCTACCATATGTCTCATATAGTAGATATAATGTTAATTTCCTCCTCTGTCTCCACCGTTCTCTTTCCTGCATTGGCATTTATTTATGTCTTCCAATGCAAACAAACAAGATGTCTTTCTAGAATTATGATGAGTTGAAAGTAATATCTACGTATTTACAATTCCTTATCTGTTCAACAACTAATATATAATCACTGTTTAAACCTGCTCTTTCCCCTCTGAACCCCTCTAGACTCCATTTTAAAATGTGAAGGTTAAAGGAGGGAATTTCTGTGCTACAGTTTAGGTCTGAGATGCAGAGAAAATTCTGCTTGGATGAACGAAATCATTACTGCACAAGCAAAGTGGGAAGAGGAAGTGCTTATACATTGTGAGCTTAGGTGTACATGAATCTGCTCTTCTTCTCGACCATTACCAGGGAAACGGCATAACCCAGATGGGCATCAGCAATGTGTTGATTCACAGCTTTTATTGGCTTCTGTGGTAAAAGACAAACATAGGGAAGAAAGGAAATAGGACACATCTAGGCCAAAACAGTTCATTTTATTTTTGTGGTCAGTTCACTTGAAGCTAGTGGTGGCAGCCAAAAGAGCATTTTCATTGCTTTTTGTATGAGGATCAAATTAGAACGATTTATATAAATCCTAAAGCAGTTACATGTGTTAAGCAGTATTGTTATATCTGGGATCAGTAAATTACGAACCGCAGACAAAATCTGGCTCTCCACCTGTTTGTGTGCTACCCTGGGACTATTCTAGTCCCTTTAAGGATGTTGGCCTTGTATGGAACCGCAGGCTTGGGCTTCTCATCCCTATGCCAGTTCAACATTTGGCCCCCTGGCAATCGCAGCTTACCCATTGTTCACCACTCACTCTTCCTGTATTAGTTCATTGTACCCCTTAGAGATTTCCTGCAAGCCCAGCAGTACTTTAAGTGTCTTGCTGCTTGTAATCTAGTTGTATTTCTGTGGGAAGTGCTTTAGAGCTGCTGTCCCTAACCCCCGGTTGTGAACCACCATCAACCCAGGAACCAGGCTGCACAGCAGGCGGAAAGTGATGGGCCCCACCTGCATCCACAGCCGCTCCCCGTCTTTCGTATCAGCCCCCTTCCGTCCGCCCACCAGTCGGTCAGATTAACAGCTGCATTAGACCCTCATAGGAGTGTGAACCCCACTGCCAACTGCGCATGCAAGGGATCCAGGTTGCTGGCTCCCCATGAGACTCCAACGCCTGATGATCTGAGGTGGAGCCCAGGCGGCGACACCCCACCCGCAACCATCCCCCCACCACACCCCCGTCCGTGGAAAAACTGTCTTCCGCGGAACCGGTCCCTGGTGTCAAAAAGATTAGGGACCACTGCTTTAGGGTATCTAGACTACCTGACAAAAGTGGAAATTCCTAGCGCAGATGAGAAAACTGGAATTCAAGCAACTTGTCTATTGCCTCTCAGCTCCAGGTGGTAGAGCAGGGCTTGAACCTGATCAAACTGAACCCAGAACCCAAAGGCTAGCCTGCTAGACTGCACAGTAACCTGGTGTATCAAGCCTGAATGTTGGTATGTACCCTTTGAGGAAATAAGCCCAAGGAATTGTTATTTCATATCCCTGCTAATCTGCATGTGGTGATAAAGACCACAGGGTTTGCTCCCCTGGCTGCGATTTCTAACTCAAAAAGTAATTAATCTTTTTTAATACATGAAAGGGCTTTACCATTCCTTCTTCTACATTGAGCAAACGTTTAACCACCACTGTGACTCTGAAGGCTTCCCTGATCCCTTGCCATGTCTGAAGGCTCACTCGTCTTCATTGTCTTCACTGAGCTCTGTCTTTACTTCTCACCGCTGTGGAAAGTTCCTACGTCCTGCCTCCCAATAGGCTGAAAGTTCTTTAAAGGTGAGGATTCTACCTTCTGACTCAGCTTTTTATCCTCAGCCCCCAGTCCAGTCCCTGCCACACAACTGGTGCTCAGTACACATTTGTTGAAGGAATTATGAATGTGTCATTACTTTTGCACATGTTGGTTTGCATTTTTTTTTAAAGGGGGTGGCTGTGGTATAGTCACAGGAAAAAAGTAGATTTGAAACCAGAAGACCTGCTGAATGGCGTACAAATAACTTGACTTCTGGATCCTCAGAGTAATCAGAGTTCTCTTGCTTCCAGGAAGTAGAGAGACAGGCAAGTTGGCTGTTAAAGACAGGGGTGAAGAGAGGAGCAGCAGGTGGGCCTTGACCCCTCGCTCCCACCGTTGCTGCCACGTAGCCATGACTTTCCCTAAGCATGGGGCGTAAAGGCGAAGTGTGAGAGGAACTTGGCTTGCCCCTGACTCACCTCATGCTAGCCTGGAATTAGCACTTCTGTCCAAGTCCCCAGCAGGTAAAATACCAATTCGGACAAGTGGAGAATGCTTGCTCTGTAGGGATAGAGTCAGCTCTGGCTCCACCATGGTTGATAGCCGTAAGTACCATTGTCATATCATGTATAAACTCTACTGCCCCAAACTGGAACTGGGTGGTGTGGTTTTCGGGGGCACTGATCTCTACAATGATTGACACATCTGGGTTAGAGAGAGACTCTACATGATCTGGTTTTCCAAGAACAGTTCCAATTTCAAATATCTCATCCCATTGTATTTGAAGTACATCTATACTTGTCAGACATGATTTGCTTTTTAATTTGGAAAAGGCAATAATAGGTTTCAATATGAAAAAAAAAAAAATGTACCTAGCCCAACTGGCTAATATTGAAAGTAGCCAAGTAAACAAATAATTCCAACTTTCCAAATGCTTAAGTTTTTAGCCAATAAATTTGATTGAGGTCACAATAACCCTAGTTGGAACTTCTTATTTCCTTCTCTTCTTTAAAGCTTTCCAAATGTGACAAAAGTTACTTGAAGTTTCTTTTATATTGCTTTGCCAATACATTGAGATTATTAATCAGAGAAAAATAAACTCTAAATGAATTGGTATTTCTCATGAGCTTCCAAAAGCCACATAAAATAAGTAGTAATTAAGGAAAGAAATATAAGGTGTGTTATTTGATGAGATTTTCATAAAGTAATTATACCACGCAGTTTTTAAACTTTTAAAGTTCAAACTCTAAAAAATAAAATCAAGGTTTCTAAGAAAATCAAATAAATTTTTTGAGTTGATAAAGATTATCCATATGGCAGTTGACCATCTTGTTTACAGTTGCCACATTTATTTGTGAGTCCCAAAGTATCAATCCAGTTTACAATAATAAGCTGTTAGTGGGTTTGCTCTTTACAAAGTATCTTATCTATCACCCAAGTTTCTAAAGCTTAAACTGCCAGGGACCTCATAAAGCAGCCACGTTATTAAAGTTGTTTAAGCAGTTCTAGTCAGTTGAGAAGCTTTAGTTTATTTGTTTTTATAAAGTCCAATGACACAAAGTTGGCTGGAGACTCTGTGGTATGAATCATTTCCTCTCTGCAGTCTGTCAGCTTGCAAACATGGGCCGAGGGAGTGCCTGTTCTGCCCTCTGCCTGTTCCTGCAACTCCTGAGCTTTTGCAAGTTTGTAGGGGGTGAACTTGATGCAGTGATTCTGCTGGACCAGTGCACTCTTTCAAGTAACTCTTGGTGAAGAAGGCAGGAAATTATGTTCCTGGATAAAAAAAGGACCAGGCTAATAAATGTGGCAGGGAAATGATTTTCCTTATAAACACAGTGTTTGTACATATGGTTTTAAAAGAGGCAGTTTACCTCTAACATGCAAGGGATATAGAATCCATTTCTGGCATATTTTGTACATATTTGGAAATAAAATATAAGAGCAAATGGATATTTTAAAAATGGGCATTCTGGTGTGAAAAATCTAGATATTTATACATAGATATATACATATCTGTAAGCTATCATTTCATTGAAAAATTATGTAATTTTCTTGTTTTTTATTTCTCTAAAGCAAAACTAAATTTTTAAAAAAATATATTTAAAATATCCCCATATAGAGAGGTTTTTCAAGATCTACTGTTCCCAGTTGTTGCCTTAAAGGTGTGACTCGTAGAAGCTAATTTCTTTTGTTTATTTTCATCTTGTAATTTTTCACATGAACACTATCAGCAGCCCTTTCCCTAAATTGCAGTATAAATCATATCTAATTATTATTATGTCTTGTTTTCAGGCAGATGATGAAGCAGAAAGATTTTGGGCTCTGGAATCAGAACTAAGTTTGAATTCTTATTTGCTTACTACCTAGGTGATACAGAACAAGTTATTTAACCTTTTGAAATCTCAGCTTTCTCATCTGTAAAATGGAAATAATAACATCTACTTTGTAGGATTATTGTAAGGATTAGACATAATTTTGTGGGAAATTCTTTTTACACTGTAGACTTTCGCTGAATATTAGCTAATATTATTAAAATATGAAGTACCTGACACAGAGTAGACGTTTAGGAAAATGTGATTTCCTTCCATGCTGAACCACTATATTACCTCAGTTAGGCTGGCACAATCAAGTTATCACTCCAATAACATATCAGATGATTGAGGGTACTGATCCAAACTGTTCATTGTAACTGATCTCTCTTACTCCTGTTTACATTTTACTCATGCTCCCCTGGTGTCATTTCCAAAACTACCCCATACCTCTCTGGTTTATTTTTCTACCACCATATGCTTTTCAAATATTGTTGTACCAAGTAGCCCTAAAGAAACAAACATTTGTATTAAGAGTGGCAAAGTCTGTATAACTGAACCCAGTATTTATTTTGTTTCAATAAGGTTTGGGTAGAATTTTAACGTTTGCAGTTCAAGACAGTCATTCTAGATACACGAATTGAACCTTGTATTACTTCCCTGGCTCTATCCATCCTTTGTAATAAAGTACACTGGAGACTTATATAAGAAATGGAAAATAATTGCAAATTGTTTAAGGGTGTTTATTAGAAAGCAGAATACTGCCACATTTTTGTAATTTCTTTGTTCTAAGCATAGAAGTTTAGACTTTGCCACTAGCAAAATACACATATATTATTTTCTGGAAACTATAATATTTATTACTTGAAATTAATGAGCTTAAAATGTCAAGTCACTAGTTTATTTCTTTTCTTTAAATTGTATGAAGGACTTAAGATAACTCTTGTCCATCACACTTATCACAGAGTTGCCAACAGATGTTTCCCGCTTATATATCTTTTCTTCAGACAATTTTCAAAAGGTGTTTGAGTTTTTTTTTGCTTTTTTTTTTTTGTCCAGAAAAAATTTTTTAATCTTCTATTCCTTGAACTTTGCTTTTTGGATTGGTCAGACACTATACAAATGAATACCGTATGGACTAAGCACTTTGACCCACCAACAGCTCAGGCTCCAGTAGATTGCTTAATATTTACCAAGTGCCCCAAGGCTTTCAGCACAATCGGCAGCTCAGGCACCCTGTGCTTGGCATGAGTTAACTCTGTCTGATTTGTTCTTGGATGGAGGAGTATTGGAAACATTAAAAACCGAGTTAATGAGCTCTCTGCAGAAGTCTTTAAGAGTCCTGGGGACTTGTTTCCAGTGGTAATTTCCTAGTGTCTTTGGACTCTTAAATTCCTGCAGCTGGCTCTCACTAGCTGAAATTCTTAAGCAATTTAATATCTGAATTAGCCTGAGGAAATATGATTTGCTCAACCTTGATTTATTTCCCATCACCATAATACTTCAGAAGATCTGTCTCCTCAACAAAGGATCATCCAAGCAATGGTATCAACTGCTCTAAAAATTAAGAATTATCCTAGGCAGAGGAAACAAAAATAGTCAACTTTGGAGTTTTCCCTTCATTTTCTCACTCACTCCCAGCACTTGCCCTAATCCCAACTACACTTCTAGATACTAATTGTCACATTTATTATATTCCAAGAAAGGGCCAAAAGTGTTAAAATAACAAGGTGGGTCACGAATGTTACACACCATTGCTGCGCTCGGTTCACATCTCTCTAGCAAGTGCCAACTATGTGCGTGGCCTTGTTCTAGGCACTGGGAATACCATAGTGAACAAAACAGGAGAAAACTTCTGCCTTCGTGAAGCTTACAGTCCAGTGGATGAGAGACAATTTTTAAAAACCAGTAAGTAAAATATTGGATACTAGAAGGTGATAAGTGCTATGGAGAGAAAAGAAGAAAAAAGGGGGATGTGGGAATGGGGAGATGCAATTTGAAACAGGTTGGTGTGAGAGACCCTCACTGAGAAGGTGACTGGAATGGGGCTTGTGCATATCTGGAAGAAGAGTTTCCTATCCAGGGACCAACTGCAAGCAAAGCCCTCAGGTTTGAGGAGCAGCCAGTTTTTCAAGAGGCTGGCTGGGAGGGATAGAGAGCGGGGGAGATGAGTGGGTGGTGAGCGCAGAGAGAGAATAGTAGGGAAGAGGGTGGGCAGTGGGGACTATCGGGCTTCACAGGCTGTGGAAGGGACATAGCCTCTTACAATGAGCACAACGGGAGCCAGAGCCACCGAAGGGTTTTGAAGGAAGAGGGGAAACAAGATCTGACTTGTCTTTTCAAAGAATCATTGTGGACATTGTGTTGTGAATAAATGAGATATAACATGGAAGGTGTTTAGCACAGTACATGTGTGGCCCATCGTAAGCATTTGGTGATTGATAACTGCTGTCGTTATTGGTGGTAGCAGCATCATCATCATTACTGCTGTCATTATTTATTTTGATGTTGACACTGTTTCTGTCTCTTTTATCACCATGAGACAAAAGCAAGGATGTGGGCAGGTGGTATCAGATTTTGGGCGCTTTATCACCGGCCACTAAGTTAAATCAGCAGGATGTGCTGGTGCCAGCAAATGCAACTCCTTGGGCATTTCACTCCGAACGTGGTGGGTTGTGTGGCTCAAGCCCCCACCTCTCCAACCACCCTGCTGTAGCGCCATCGGTGGCCCCCACCATGCAGTACTATAGCTCCAGCAAACACACGGAGCCACCAGTGGCATGGAAACCGCATGGAAAACTTTTTTTCTGGCCATGATATTTCTCTTTCATACCTTTATTTCTTGTTCTAACTTTTCTTCTTGGGTTTCCTTTCTTTAGTTTTGCTTCCTCACAGACTGGTGCCCAGGCAGTGGGTGAAATCCGACAGTAGTGCCTTGCTCTTATAGCGCCTTTCTTCCCAGACCCTCAAAATGTCTCCTCCCCATCTTTTTGTTTCACATTCCCTGGTTCTGTTGGCACATCTAGGCATGGCACAGAGTACAAAATGAGGCATAGATTATTATTCTCCCAGACTTCAAAAATCTCTATTTTGGTCTGTGTATTATGTACGTGGACAGAAACAATATAGTGACTGTTTTTTAAACTAGATGGTTATGCAGTGATGATAGCGTGTTTTTTCCAAGGCTGCAGTAGCGGTGGCGTCTATAATAATCAGACTCTGAGAGGGTCATGGATCCCCAAGTGCATAACCCTACATCTATTGAGTGTCCCGTATCCCTTCACTAAAACATGCTCACGCATGTGCGGGCACACACGACCTGGAGAGGTGGTTTATTTTGCTCAAATATTTTTTTCAAAAACCTGAATATGTTGTCAACATGTATAATAAAACTCGAGGGTTTTAAGGTTCTTCTTCACAAATCAGAACACTTGGCATTCCTCCACCCAAATTTCTCCATAGCAACCATCAGCTGGAGCTGGAGGAGCCAACCCAGTGGTTCTCAACCTTGGCTGTATGATAGAATCACATGAGGAGCTTTTTGAAAAATACCGATGCTGGAACCCCATCGCAGACCAATTAAAGCACCATTTTCAACAACAGCAATAGCAGCAAATGTTTAGTGAGTGCAAATTTTGTGCAAGGAACTACCCTGGAAAGAGAACTGACATATAAAATATATTCATGTTGGGGACATTAGACGTGTATAAAAATGACGATAAACAGCCATACCAGATATAGGATATACTTTGTACCATGTGTGCTATATAAAACTGGTTCTTAAATTCCGCTTCATATTAGAACTACCTGAGGAGATTTGAAAATGCCTGATGCCCAGTTTGTACCCCAGATCAATTAACTTGGAATTGGGAGGCAGGAAAGGTATTCAAGCATTAGTGTTTTTTCAAAAGTTCTCCATGGACAATTATTATGTAGCAATAAAAAAAAGTTCTCCATGGGATTCCAGTGGGCAAGAATTTTTGAGAACCAGGGATACAGAGCAGTGTTTCGAAGACTTTAACGTAAACATGCATCACCTAGAGGTCTTATTAAGGTGCAGTTCTTGATACAGTAGGTCTGGGTTTGGACCCGAGGCCCTGCAGGTCTAACAAGCTCACAGCTGATACTGATGCTGCTGATCTACCAAACACACTTGGAAGCAAGGGTGTAGGGAATGGGCTCTACTACATTTTAGCTCTGTGAACCTTGGCAGGTGATCTCTCTGAGCAGCAGTGTTCCCAGCTATAAAATGGGCATACCAGTTCCCAACCCTGGAGTGCTGTTAGGGTTAAATGCAATAACAAACATGTATAAAGTACCTAGCACAGCAGATAATCAGTAAGTGTTGCTATTATCACTGGAATTTGGAAGAGAAAGGCATAATCTAGGAAGGAGTGCAGGGGATTATTGGAGCATGTCCTTAGGGGTCTTTAAAATAAGGCCTTGGATTAGTAGAAAGAATGGCCAGCTCTGGTGTTCTTTGTAATGAGTGGTTGAGTTTCACAGTTAATCCTCAAAACATGTACTTTTAGTTTTAATTTGCTTTCTGCCTTTATGCAAAATTGCTGCCAAGTAACAAGCCTTTAAAAATTGACAAATTCAAATTCACTTTCTCTGTTTCTGCCACCCTCTGGTGGAGACCCCAGCAAGCTATAAGAGGCCAGGAGGCGGTAGCAGAAGAATTGGCAGATACAACCAAAGTCTGCTGAGGGCTGTGGCTGTCCCTTTAAACGGACAGTGGATACACTATACTGAACATTTATTTTTAAAAATCAAATACTTAAAATTCTACATCATGTCAATCCTTCCAATGGAAGAAATGGTCGGGGGGGGGGAGGAAATTGTAGAAAAGTCTTGTTATTAAACTAATAAGAAAATTGTCTAGTTTTCTACTAATAGAAGATATGGTGGTTTTAAAACATGGCCATAAATTCTTTGGCATTCTTTCATCAAGATGTCCCCTCCCCTTGAATTTGGGTAGGCTTGTGACCTCGTTGACCAGTGGAGTGTAGCAGCAGAGACATGATGTGACTTCTGAGGCTGGGCCATTAAAGGTCATTCGACCTCCTTGTTCTGTGGAACACTTGCTTTTGGAGCCTGAGCCACCATCTAAGGATTACAACTACCCCGAAGCTGCCATGCTGGAGAGGCCACATCTAGGTGCTGTGGCAGATAATCCCAGATGAGCTCAGCTTTCTCGTTGTCCCTGCCAGGGTGTCATACAAGTAAATGAAGCCATCCTGTAGTTCGAGACCAGCCCAGCCACCAGCTGTACATCACTAAGCGTCCTCATTAACACCACATGAAAGCAGAGCAGTTGCCCAGCTGAGGCTTGCCAGAATTCCAGACCCACAAAATCATGAGATGTAATAAAAGTGGTTGTTGTTTTAAGCCACTAAATTTCATGAAGATGGTTTGCTTCACAACAGATAACTGGAACAGAAGGTTTAGTTTTAATTTTGGCATAAGAGTCATGTTCATTCTTCCCATCGAAGAAAGTTAAATTTTATTTGTGTGCATCAAGGAAGTTGGGAGAGCATAAAGAACATTCAGGAGTCAAGAGAGCTAAGTTCTTGTGTTTATGCCATTTCTTCCTA